>CM019717.1:66208277-66467626 GCA_009760885.1 Achatina immaculata | reverse complement strand
TTATTCATGTCCAATCTTTTCTTCATATAATTGCAATTAAAAACATCTAATGTATTTTGGTTGCTACAAACATATAGTTATTGTCTTTAATAGGCTGATCTGAACTTCCCAGTGCAATGTTCAGGTCATAATTTGTGTTGTCATGCTTTGTATTGGCACTTTGCTGTTTACAGCAGTGTTCCAGATGGCAATAACTTCTTTTTTTCTCTCTGAAATTTGCTAATTCTTCTGTAGTTATACTTTTTATGACCTCATTTTGCCTTGTTTTCTTGTTTAGTAAATAAATGTTTTCTATCCATCAGGATGTATGCATGAGTCTCATTTGGCAGTAAGTGAATTTAGCCTTTCCTGTTAAATTTATTTATGTATATTATTCATTTTCACTTGTCATATGTCCAGCAAGTGTGAAATTCTGTACTTGTTGCTTTTTTTTTTTAAAGCCAGTTACTTCTGTAATTACTGGTGGTTTTCATTCAAGTCTAGTATTTATCATGACATCTTCTTCTTCTTTGTTCGCTTCTATCACCAAGATCACCCCGTGATCCTACTGAATTTACTCCTGTGGTCCTCAACAGGTCCCATGGTCCTCCTGTGGTTCCCGAAGGACCACACAAGGGGTTCAGAGTATCGCAGGGCTTGGGCCTGTATTCTCGGTGGGTCACAGAAGCGGGATTGTGTGACACCGTGGTTTTCATTGCACCAGTTAAATCTAGAGTTGGACTTTCTCACTGGAAAACCTCAACATGTTTTGGGATATCCGTGTATCCCCATCAGGTGAGAGGTGGTTGTCCATCTAGTCCAGCATTGGGCTTTCTCACTGGAAAACCTCAGCACGATTAGGATACACATACATCCCTGTCGGGTGAGAGGTGGTTGCCTATCTAGACTGCACTGGTCGAGTGTCTCTGACTTCAGCAGTTTGTGGTCGTGGCCGCTACCCTTCCTAGTTGTGACCAGGACAGAGCTTTTGTCCAAGAGGACAAATCCTCGCCACTAGTAAGTTTCACCCTTGGGTTAAGCTGGTTTAGGCGTATAATCCCAGTATGGGCGTGTTTAGAACGTGACCGACCTCTAAAGCAGAGGTACCTTGTCATGAGTAGTCATCAAGTTTCACCCCTGGGTTAAGTTTAGGCATATTTCACCAGTATGGGAGTATATCGGACGTGGCTGGCCTCTAGAGCAGAGGTGCCATAGTATGAGTAGCTCTCGCCACAAGACTACTGGACATACCGATTAAACTTCACTTTATCTTTTCCTTAACATTTTCACAGCAGCACCACCCGGCAACCTTAGTGGCATTTTCTTCATTGGCCGGGAGGAGTTTCACTCCAGCGCGGCAGTCAAAGAATCTCGCCAGCAATGTCTTAGTTTAAGCCCTGGGTTAAGCTGGTTTAGGCAATCTGCCCCAGCATGGGTGTATATAGGACATGGCCAGCCTCTAGAGCAGAGGTGCCTTGGTTTGAGTAGTACAGACCTCCAGACTACTGGTCACTTTACTTAATCCTTTCCTTCACCTTTTCCATGAAGGCGCTATGCAGCAACCCTAATCACATTTTTCTTCATTGGCCAGGAAGAGTTTTACCCCATGCACGGCAGCTGAAGAATCTCGCTAGCGCAGGATCATGACATCTGACTTTAATATTTATTTCTACCCTGCATCTCTAACGGTTACCATCTATTTGTGTCATAAGACTTCTATACTGCCTGTCATCAGCATTTTTTAAAATCTGTATATAAAATATCTTGGTGTTGCAAAAAAAAAAAAAAAATTGTTGAGAGTTTCACACTCAAGAGATTGTGGGACTAATTTTCATTACCTTATGGAATTGCAGTGCTGCAGTAGAAGAAATATGATCATTTCACTGATGAGTTTTACTTTATATAAAACCAATGCCTACTGCTAAGATAGTAATAATGATAATACTGATAGCAAACTGAATTTCAAGCAAATGATAGTCTGACACCTCTTTTAGACCAGACAAAGTTACAAGAAGGCACTTCAAATTTCCTTAACTATATGACTTTTTTCTTGGCAGCCAAGACACTTTTATATAAAGAATGCTCTAATTTTTAAATTTTTTGTTTGTTCTCATTGCATTTGATGGTAAAGTCCAGACTTTGTGAGATGTAAAGCTTATTTTGTTTAATTTTAACTCTAGATGTGATTTATATGAGAGAGGTAAAATGCTAATAGTAGAGTCATATGTAAATAGCATATTTCAACCAAAGAAGTTCAAAACGTTGAAAAAAAAAACTAGACTACAGTGTTTGTTTCTGTTTGAAAAGTACATGAAAAGTACATGACTTAACAGCTGTATGATATAAAGAAGTAGAGACAAAATATTGAAGTTCAGTGCAGGTAGTAATTCCCAAGAAGTAAATAAACACTCTAAGATCTATGAAAGATGATATGAGTACTGATTATAACTGAATAAGGAAGGGGTATTTTCAAGACATCCATATGACAGAACTGACTGAATTCATAAGATGATAATGGACCAAACTGGGTGTTCCATAAAGAGCTTAAATTAAAAGAAATGTGACTGCAGTAATGGATGATGTCAAAGATAAAGAAACACTGAAATTATTATGCATACTGCATGAAGAAAAAGAAACATCACAAACCACAAAAGACATGTGGAGTATGTGTATGAAGTTATACCTAGTTGATGAGCACCTCAGTTCAGATCATGAATATAGCACAGACTGCATTATACTGAAAATGCACACCTAAGAAAACAATAATAATAGAATTCAAAGAAAAATTCACGGGACTCAAAGAATCTAATAACAGGTTTAGCATCTTAAGGTGCTCCATGCAGCTGATAAGTCCAGATGTTAACCACTGGTGACCAAGAAACATGAATGAAAATGGCATTGAAAAATGTTTTAGAATTTACTGAGAAACATTCTGCATAAAATAAAAATATCTGAATTATCACAGAGATAACAAGGCACAAACAGTTTGGAGGCTTGCAAAATTCTTTCTATTCTGGACAACTGAGTAGGTAGAAGCTTTAAACCCAAATACAATCTGGCATAAATTGTGATCTGTCTTAATGACTTTATAAAAATGATAATAATTTCAGTTTCACTTTATCAAAAAGGAAAGAAGTTTTCATGAGCTGCTTGAGCAAGTAAAACTGTTACAGGAACTAGTGTCAGTAATATGCAGTTACATAATCTTAGTGAAGAGTGATTAAAGTAGATGAAATAACACCTGTTGTGCATCACAGCAGGGTTTTAACACTCTGATCTTAAATAAACTGTTCTAAACATTGAAGAAAAAATGATGACGATGATGATGATGACAGTGATGAAAAAGATGAGGATGAAAGTCTTGCTATTCATAAATAAATGAGTTGATGCGTGAATTAATCAAAGGATTAGAGAGACTTGCCTTCCTGGCTGAACAAAAGTCAATGAATTTCTATTTCATGCCTAAAATAAACAAAATAAATTACACAAAGAAAGATCAAAACACCTGAAATAACCTTGCGTGGATGAAATGTTCAGAAAGATAATAATGAAGAATGTGTCTCACAGCAGTAGACCTAATGGAAATCTGAGAATCCTGTGGCAAAAGCTTCAAGCAGCTCCCATCTCCCTAGTTTAATGTCACATATCCAAAACAAAATGATTGGCTAACCTGACAGACTTAAACTTCCAAACCTTTCTTGTTAGTCATACAGTTTCAGTAAAATTTTAAACTAAAATGTACCTCTTTAAGAGTGATGGTTCTGCAAAAAATTTATAACTACAATAATTATTAAATATCCATTTAATTTTTGCTTCACTGAGAAAAAAAAACCTGTTTATTAATACTTGCATTTTGTGTCCGTCTTTCCTATTAGAAGGAGGCCAATAAAAGCTAGGTCTTTATTTTTCATGTTTTTATCTGTTGTGTTATTTTTGTATGTGATCCTTGAAAAAGGCTGTTGCAAAAATATTGGATTGTTGTATGTTCTACATCTGTACATGTCCATCTTGCTTTCTGCCATTCTTGTTTCTGCTCAATTTTCTCTATCTTTTTGTAAAACTGAACCATACACCACCATCTGCTTGCATTAATGTACCTGTATTTCATTTAATTATTTCATTTACATGTCATATTTACATTTGTATTTTATATTTCTTTAACTTTTATACTTTAAGAGACAGTGAATGAATATAATTAGTGGGTAAGAGATGTACTGTTAAAACATGACCTCTTCCTGCAGGCAAATGTGACAGAAATTTGGTCGTACAAGCATAATAACAATTCTGCTTATCATGGACGTAGCATGGAAGATGGCTTTACCAATCTTCACTCCACAGTGGATTACGAATATGACATTAGTGATGACCAAGTTCAGCCATATTATTTGCACAAATTACTAAATTTGTAATATAAGGTGTAAACTGAAGTTTTACTTTAACTTTGGTGCCAGAGAGCCAAAATGGTCAAAGCACTTGTTACTCATGGTCACAGTTCAGCTTCAGCTATAGACACTACATTTAACACAGATTTATGAATGAATATGTGGAAAGAAAAGGCAGCCAAATCTGGTTATCCTCTAGCCTACTGACAGATCTTTTCCAAATCCACCATTTATTTTAGTGATATACTGAATCACACTTCATATTTTGTCTGGTAAAGAATCTATATTTCTGTAGTCTAGTTACTTTTTTAAACTCTGAATATATAACATAATCTTTCTTTTTTGTATTACAGTTCCAGCAGAGTCCAGAACAGATTCTCCACTGTTATTACTTACTTCATGCTTTAATTTTTTGTTCTATCTAAATGTCTAGAAACAGCTCCTAGTATAGAGTGTAGAAGAATAGAAGGAAGTGGCTGCTGAGTTTCTGTTTTGCTTCTTTCATTCTGTCTCAGTGTTATAATGTAGAACCTTTTTAAATTTTTATCTGCATGAAAGATATAGCACAGAGGCTTTTTTTTCAATTCTATTGACAAATAGACCAAGAGAAATGATACTGGACAGTCTGACGGGATGGTGTGAGAGGAGATCACCAAATGAGCTGATGGCATGCATGAAGGATTGCGTACTCTGGAGAAGCATAATAGCCAACGCCAGTCGGCACGGCACATGATGATGATGATGATGATGATTGACAAATAGATCTAACAGGATTTTTATTGTCAATCTTGGATTCATTATTAGTCAAACAGCTGTAACTTAAATGTATACTGTGTTGTAATGCACATGAATAAGAGAATTGTGTTGTCATATTTGTTTCTGTATATCACAAAAATAGTATATACCTCCATTTTTTGCACAGAAATAGATGTTTGTGATTGTGAACTCAGATCACACATAATTCACACCACACCAGCCTCATTCATGCATTACTGATCTAACCTGGGAACCCAAGCGCCCCCATTGCCAGGTCCTGAGTGTGTGTTGAACAGTCGAGCCTGATGAGCCTCAAAGTCAACGCTCAGTGAAGACGAGGCTGAAAACTGGTCATTTAAAGCTACATCCTTGCTGAACAATCCCAACAGTTCATCACACACTGCAGGAGAGGAGAAACATGCATTAGGTCTGGTGTCTAAACACTTTCTCTCATGCATTGCATTATTCAACCTGGACTCAGTCCACCTATTCTTCACCGCATATCAGTTCTTTAGGAAGCTGCCTTATGGCATCTACTGCTGGTGACTTGGGGTTTTATTCTGCTATTAATTAAGTATGGACAATTTTTTTGTTTAAATTTTAGAATACCCCACATAATGTATATCTGTACAGTCCAGAATATAAATCTTCCAGCAATACCTTTATCTACATATCTTTGTCTAAAGATAAATGATTATTCTGTACTTTAGTAACTATGATTACATTGTCTCAAAGTTTTCTTGGATAAACTAGTTTTGTCAGTCCATTCTTGGGTCAAGGTCTTCCTAGAAAGGTTGCTCATTTTAAACATAAATTTAAGTTTCAATTAAATACATTATATAAATACAAATTAGTTGTGCATTCATGTATTAAATTATAGTAGTAAATACAGCACCAAAATGTAGAAAACTAAAATATAAATGAAACAAAACTATTAAGTTAAAGTAATGTGTAAACAGATTATATTTTAGAGACAGCTTGACTTTTTTAAATACTGATAGGAAAGGGTTATGTGAAAATAAATGCTTTATTAAATCAGTTATAAACATGATTATGCCAATTACAACTGCTTTATTGTTGGTCGATGCATTTTTGTTTCAGTTGCCCTGGGATGATGACATCCCTATATACCTTTGTTTTGGTAAGCAGGTGGGGTGCGACTCTGGTCAACTGAAGGTGTGGGACTACCAGTAGGAACAGGTTTAGGAGTTATCCCAGAGTTTGGTAACGGTGTGCATGGGCCAAATGAGATATGTTCCAGGGTTCCACTTCGACAGATGCTGCAATGCAAGTACAGTATACAATTTGTCAAATTATTTTCTATTATTTCACACACTCAGTTAAACTACATTTGAGGAAATGGTGTATAACAGAAATTAATTCTTTATACACTGAAAGACAGTTATTTACTGCAGACTTTCTGCACACTGAAAACTGTAACAAATCAATAACATTCTCTCAAGAATGGAAAGTAATCTAGGTCATTTAAAAAGCTTTTCTGAAATATCAGAATTTATGAAATCTGGAGTTTGACTCTTAGATATGATCTTATGGGCTTGTTTCAAATGTACTTAACACTCTAACAAAAAGCACTGACATCAAACTTAGTCCAGACAGGAAACAATGTCGATTTAAATATGCACATAAATTATATGATAACTCTACAATTAGAGAGAGATGAGAGATAATCGAGGAGAGGGGGGAGAGAGTGAGTCAGAGAGAAGGAGAGGAGAGAGAAAGATGATAGCATGTGTTTCAGGCTTCCAACAAACAACAGAAAAATGAATATAATTACCAAATTTCACATTCAGGTCTGCAAACAGTTGTATCTGTCACAGTCTCTCCTTCCCTGTACTTTTTACCATTGATTTCACATGCAGTTGTATTACACAAAGCTTCAGGAATGCATGTAACAGGTTCTTTCAAAGAATCATAGACCTATCAAATAATCGAAAGTTAATATTTTTAAAATGTCAGTTGATTTTGTTCACATAGAATGTTAGTAAATGGTGTTTAATACCTTATCTATAACAAAGATCACAGAAATCCACCCACTAACATCATCTTCTGAGATCTTTTAGTCCACAATATTTTTTTGTTAATGAAGTACTTTGATAACAATAATACTTCAGCAAATACAAAATTTATTTATACAATGTACATTTGAATCAGAACATTGCCTTTACCAATAAATAACTGAAGTCAGATGTAGCATGTCTAAAGTAATTATGATCCTAAGTTTGTTGGAGTGTTACTTTTGTATTATGTACAGTTACCTACCCATCCATGACAAGAAAATTAGATAATGAACTTTTCTTATAAAAAATGCAATATATGTGCTACATAAAAATGTAATCTGGCTGCAGCAATACTGCTGGGTTAAGAAACATCTTACATTAAAATATAATGGTAAATAAAAGTTTTTGAAAGAACATTATGTAATCAGTCAGTCAGTCATTTGCATGTCCCTTGTAGAACTTTGCCTCACTAACAGCTCTCCTGTAGGCCTCTCGTTGTAAGCAAGATGCCCTGCTGCTGATGCATCCATTTGCAGATTATCAATGATGTCTTGCAGCCATCTTCACATTGGTCTTCTTCTCTTTCTTTTTCCCATTATGTATCCTTCCAAGATGGTCTTCTCTATATTATCATGACATTTAATGTGTCCAAAATATTTAAGTTTTCTCTCTTTAATCCTCTTTGCTAGCCAGCCTTCTTCAATATTAAGTTCTTGTAGTATGGATATATTTGTTCTTTTTTTGTGTCCACGATATTTGAAGAACTCTTCTGTAGCATTTACATTCAAAGGCATTTATGTGTTTCTCAGCTATTTTGTTAAGTGTCCAGGTCTCACAGGCATATGTTGCAATATGAAAGATGCATGCCCTTAAAAATCTTATTTTTGTACTTCTGTCTGTTCCTCTCCACAGCTTCTTTAGTTATTTTACTTTTTGAAGAGTGATAGATGTCCTCCTTTTAATTTCCTTCATTGTATCTCCATTATCAGTTAGTAATGATCCAAGATATTCAAAACTCTCCATCTCTTCCAATTTTTCCTCACTGATATATATTTCAGCTGCCTTATTTGTTTTGTCAGTTTTCATCAATTTAATTTTCTTTGCATTAAGATAGAGGTTTTGCTCTTCACTATTCTTACAGCCTGACATAATTAGTTTTTCCATTCCTTTTTGTGTTGTGGACAGTAATACTGTGTTATCAGCATATCTAATCTCTGGTTTTTCATAACCTCCAATTTTTATGGCATCATAATATTCTTTGTCTACATCGTCTCTAACATTCCTCATTATATTTTCCATGTACAAGTTAAATAAATAAGGCAACAGTATGCACCCCTGATGGACCCCTTGTTTTATATTAAACAAAGTTGTTGTTTCACCATTTATTCTCACTGCTGCCTGTTGGTCTATATACAGCAGGCATCATCATTAAATGTACCATTATACATATAACTGCTCTAGGTATTAATTGATTAAATAATTCTAACTCTACCTGTCCCTGTGGGCAGGTGTGAAGATCACAGCCTTCAAAGCACAAGCCTTTGGTGTCCTCACAGTCCTTTGCTATTTGAGAATAAACCAGTCTGTTCTCACATGTCTTCTTTGGACACAGTGAAATGCATGGGTTGTATGTTTCGCAATGCTCACACTGAATGGCTGAAATTGAATAACAATTATACCAATAATCTCTGGTTTGTCATAACATCTGTAATAAGGACAAAACAAAACAAAAAAAAAACAGAATAACTTTCTATAATCTAGGTCAGAATGAAAACAAATTTTTACCCCTCATTAAGCTGGACAAGAATCACAACAAAATATTAACTAATTAAGACAAAATTATATTTTTGTGTGTGAAAATGATTAAAATTTGTAAAAAGCTCTTCTTTTTTATGTTTGAAGCATATGCCTCATATTTACCATGCTAATTACTAATTACTAATAGAAAAACTCTTGCTAGTCTTTTCACAGAATCATGTGGCAAACCTTATCCTGGAAAGCCTCTGAGAATAAGAAAAACAAGATAACCTTCAGACACATGGAAAAATGGAACTGTATCTCATCCTTGTTTCATATTAGTTAACTAACAAGAAAAGTGAATGAGATAAATAACTCTTTTTTTTCTAAATATTAAGACAACATGAAGTAGTTTAATGTTTATCATCTAGTGCTGGCAGGTTTGAAGGGAACTGCTTAAACACTCGCTCTGCTTAGACATCTGAGAAAGAGAAATGGTTTAACAAAATGTCTGCTGAGTACTTACGACACAAGTCATTGCTTCTCCACTGGATTGGTATGCCACTCACTGCACACTCATGAGCATAAGCAGCAATAGCAGTGCACAGGCACTCACAGTCACCTCCCATGTCACAGCCACATGCATCATACTGACATCTGCAAAGTTCACAATATGAATGAATCTAAACATTAATGAATTTTTCCAGTGTGATCATAATATGTCAAGTAACACAAATTAAGATCACATCTCTCAGTCAAACTCATATACTCCATTGTAGTGCTGAAATCCCACAAAAAATACATTTTCATTTTTCTTCTTTTTATTTATGTGTTGTGTTATTTTTTTTTATGTAATCCTTGAAAAATACTGATGCCAAAATATTGGATGTACGTTTTTCATTTATACATTCTCATCTTACTCTCATACTTTCTGCCATTTGTGTTTTTTTCTCACTTTCCTCACTCCCTCTGTTGCTTTGTAAAACTGAACCATATAACTCTACTAGAACTACTTTTACCACAGTCCTTATCTCTTTTATCTGTCAAAAAAATATATGATCCATTTTTTCTTATATCTGAAGGTACTGAATCATACTGTGGTGTTCCTTGGAGAAAAGTTTCTTAAATTTTGATCTGAACAATGTGGGAGGACTACATCACAAAATGGTGCAAAATGAAGGCATAGAAGTTGATAGAATTTTCAGAATCTAGCAGCCAAGGACAGATATGAATGCTGCTTTCTGTACAAAGCATGATAAAACATGAAATTTCATTCCTAGTTCTGCAAGATACATTTACATTATTAACAGAAAAGATGCCATAGTGATGAACTGGTTAGTGCACTAATCTCTCATAGTGAAGGGTGACGGTTTGAGTCTAGCCAGTGATGCTCCAGTTACCCAGCTGTAGAAATAGGTACCCGGCTTCTTCTGGAGCTAGAGCTGGAGGAGGAAAACCAATCAGGCATGCTGCTGACCACATCACCCTCTAGTGTACCAAAGGTCAAGGAAAATATGGACACAAACACCATATCCCCCAGATGCCTCCATGGCATAGCAAGGCTGCCATTACTTTTACATACCTTTTAATAGAAAGACTACATTATCACAGCCCATAAGAGTGGCACACTGAGAAAAATTTAGTTTAAAAGATGGGAAACTTGTATTTTCCTAAGTAAAGGATTAATCAGTTTGGTATTTTTTTACAGGTTCCTTTCATGCTTTAAATAATTATCAAATAAAATACTAGTCTTTAACCAAAATTGTTATGAATGCATACTCACAAAGAACAAAGTAAAATTGTGGAAATGTGCTTGTCATTTATGTAATAAACAGAAACAAAAGGCACCCTATAAGAATCTATGCTTTTACCGTTTTATGAACTGTGTTGGGTCAACAAAACCATGGCAGGGGTCAAACAGATCAGAGTTTAGAACTGAGCATCTCAGCTGAGCCCATGATTTTCTCTGGGGGCTATTCTGACAAGTGTCTGTGATCTCCTGTGATGGAGCACAAGTGCTCTGAAGTTTCCAGCTGTCTCCAAAATCAGTGGCTTTGACAACTTGCATACCTTTGCTGGTTGTGAAGTCGTCTGTTGAATCATGGTTAAAGTTGCCACACAGTCCTTCCACCTGAATAAAGTTTTTAAAAAATTACAGTTTATTCATATTAATATTTATATGTATAATGTATGCTTGGATCTTAACATTATTTTTGTCAGGAAAGAAATTGTTAACTTTTAATTGCCAAAGATAATAGTATGGGTGACTTATGATTTAGTATATTTCATTTACAGATATATATATATATATATATATATATATATATATATATATATATATATATATATATATATATATATATATATATATATCATATTATACTCAAAGAGTGTGTGCTACTTGAACCCTTTGTGCTTGTACATTCAATAACACTGTTATCTTAATACTACTTTGTGATATCACATTATGTTTAGAAACCTTTCAGAAAGTTTGTTTCACTTATCAAAAGTGGTTAACACATTTGTGGTTTCAGTTCATAATTTAGATGGCCTGTTTTAATCATGTGCTGTATTCTCTTCTATCTGACTGTTTTATTAATGGTACATCATTAGTAATTGATTAAAATAAGTAATGATTGCTCAAAAGTATTACATGTTGATTAAAAAAATTATGTGTTGATTAAAAAATAAGTCTAAAATTTCTAGCTTCTGATATGTACAATGTTAATGTTCGATGTACACACATTTAACAACACTTATGAAAAATGTCTAATATCAGAAAATGTCAACACATTTTAAAATGACTGTGGAATACACATTCTAAGACAGCATTAATACCATATTCATGTGGTCTGTAGACAGCTGCACATAAACTCTAGTTTGCTTGTCCCACTGTAATGTGACACCAAAGGGTGTTGTTATGTAGACCATGTCACCAACTTCCTTCACAGTAAAAGGAGACCCTGGTTCTGGTACAACTGACTGTCCTGAAGATGACAACAATATCCAACATTTAATTTTGCTATTTCCTACACCACATAAATCATGCTTTCGGGAAAATTATAAAACTTAATCATTTAAAAATGAGGTGAACTCCCACAAAAAAAGTCATTATGAAAACAATATACAATCTTTCATATGGAATTTAGCAGGAACTAAAACACAAAAAGTCATGTAATATATGTAAGTGAAAATAATGACATTACAAATAAGACAACAACTAAAGAAAAACTTAAAACTGCATAAGATCAGTGATGTGTCAAAAATGAATGTATCTGAGTTTTAGATGACCATATAATACAAAGATAAACAGAAATTACCTCTGATTAGCTGAAGCCTATAGAAATTAGATGAACCTTCATCTCCAACAACAAAATCCATCTGCTTGAAACATGTAACACCTGAGGTGCCACACTGGCTGTTGCGGGTGGTGATGACAAACCTGTTAGGACTACCTTGGACGGACTGTGCAAGAACATAATCACACATTCCTTGAAATTCATACTGGCGCCCATCGAAAGTAGTGTAATGTGACTCTCCATATGCACTGCACACCGATGGACATTCATTTGTTGTACACTGCCACTTGCGCCCAATACATGTGCTACAGAAAGAACCATGAATAAATATATAATCATTGTTGAAAATTGAAATTTCAGCATTCAACACACATAGCCACCTCTTAGTTTTCTGAGACATGATTAACACTAAAAACTTATTTTTAAATACTGCAGTAACTAGACAGACTCACAAAAAATTATGACATTTAGAAGCAATCTTGATGTATGTGAGTGACATGAGCTAAACTGAAGTTAACCTAATGTCACCCTGCCTATGTTCAGACAAATGAAATTGCATTATTGAGCTTTTCTCAGCTGTGGAATATGTGCATTTAGTGCATATATTTTATAAGCCTTTTCACTTTGTGGAGCTTCCTTCTTTCACTGATGATTAGTTTTCAAAGGCAAAGACATATCTCTGCCTAAATCCTTGATTTATATGTAAAAGTTAGAAGTAACCATTTTCATTCTACCATTATTTCCCCCATGGACTGTTTATTTGTCTGATTTCTCATCCATCTATATATTTTCATTCTGGATGTGTTCTTATTTTTTAACATAACCAGTTAAAAAAAGCAATATTCAGATTTGTTTCACCCTTTTTAGTCTAAATACATGGTGCAAGTATATTTTAAATTCATTCTGTGGGATATTTAGAATGTTATGGCTATAAGTGATTATTATTCACTCAAGAAAGTAAAAGTTGCCTGCATTACATTTTACTGGTGGTTACTAATAAATGAAATCACCACAGATTTGTTGCATCAGAATTTACAATGAAGCATTCCTGATTACATTCCCAAAACTATCTTTCCTACATATCTATAAATCTTCCTCTTGTTAATGACTATAAGAATTGTGCAATTTTTTATGGTTCATTTAAATGTTCACACACTTTTTAAATTCAAAATATTATTTCTGTTAACTTTGTATCTTGATAGCCCTGTATCATTTTACAGATTCCTTCCCAGATGCAGTTCCACTTTTTCAGCTTTGTATGATTCTTCATTATGATACCAGTGATGCTGTCTCTCTTAACAATATTGTGTACCTCATGAATGTAAATTTATAATCAGTTTTACGCTCTTAACAAAACAATCAAGGTGTACATTTTTTAAAGTGACATAAATGCTTACCATTCATTACAGTCCTGAATGTATGTCTCCCCCTCATAGAAGGCTTTTCCAGCATGAAAGCATGGGCACATTGATGTATTGACACATTTGTCTCCATCTAAAACAAAGCCTTGAATACACTCACATCCATCCTTACAGTTTGCACTGCTACATGCTGGAGGGTTATTCATGTTCTCACATGTAAGAGGGCAGTTGGACACACACTTTTCATATACTGAATTGTTTTTGCACGGGGATTCAGCAGTTGTTAAAGAATCATGATTGACTTTGGAGCATACAAATTTGCCACCATCGCAGATGCTGAAAATAGAAGCATCATTATTATCAAACAATTATGGTAACTCTCTAATCTGGATGCTGCTTTTGCTGCTTAATTTTTCTAGAAATATTTCTTGTTCATACATTTAAAAAGCATACCAAGTTTTTTAAAATTTACATCAGTCACTTTTTACAGTCTACTGCTGGTCAGTAATATACAAGAAATCAAAAATATGTAAGAATTAAAAAAAGGAAATAATCATATAATATACAAAGATGTCACATCACTGTTTTGTTTTTTCCTGTGGTGTCTTTTTGCCATTTCTATGTCATGTTAAGTTACAAATAAAAGAAACAATGACTGTAATAAAACAGGTTCTAGTAGACAAAGGTGTATGATGCAGTTTTACAAAAAGACAGAAAGAGTGAGGAAAGTGAGCAGAAACACAAATGGCAGAAAGTAAGATGAGAACATATAAATGAAGAACATACAACATCCAATATTTCAGCATCTGCCTTTTTTTCAAGGATTACATACAAGAACAACACAACACATAAAAGATATGGAGGATACACAAAAGCTAAGTTTTTTATCTTTTTTCCATGTTTTTTATGTGTTCTGTTCTTGTATGTAATCCTTGAAATAGCTGATGCTGAAATATTGGATATTGTATGTTCTTCACTTATACAGTCTCATCTTATTTCTCCATTTGTGTTTCTGCTCACTTGTTATACTCCTTCTGTCTTCATAAAACTGAATCATACACCTCTGTCTACCTACGTTACAAATAACATATTTCTAGCTACAGCAAATACCATCAACTAAACCAACTGTAATGTTTATATATGTCGCCCAATGTCACATGAAAGTGAATAAGACAGTGAAACTTTCTTTATAATAAAATGATTGTCTTGTAATCAGTTTTCAAATGTTTACAACAATAATACATAAAACTGTTGTCAACAATCATTACCAGATCTCCATTCCTTTCAGAATACTGAAACCTGCTGGGTATGAACGGCCATCAAATATACATGGGCATGTTGAAACTGGTACGCACTGCCCATCATCGCTAAGGGTTTGCCCATCTGGACAATTGCAACCCTCCACACATTTGGTATCACATAATGGGTCATTGTTAAGAGCAATGTCTCTGCATGTGTGCTCACAAGGTCTGGCACATACTTTGTATTCTTGTCCAGCTGGGCACTGTATCACTGAATTTAAACAAAAATGCATTTTTAAAAAAAAATATTTACTCATTATGTATATCTTGTTACATCTTGCTAAATTTTACTCATTATGTATGTCTTGTTATATCTTGCTAGATATTTACTCATTGTATATGATCATCTTGTAGAACTATCATGATTTTTTAAATCTCGGTGACACTGACAATATTATAAAAACAAGTATTTTCTAAACATGATTTCTCAAAATTCTGTTAAGATCTACTTAAATATTATTGGCTTGTGCATTGTGGGTTGTAGACTAGTAAAAGAAATCTGGATAAAATATATGCCATCCTTCAGTATATATGTCATCTTAATCATGATCTATATTTTTTTTCTCTATGAACTTTTACTTACAACTTAACCCAATGAGTTTCTGGATTCATTCTAACAACAAGCTTGTATGCCACATAACACACTTTTCAATGCTCAAGAACTAAAAGAAAAAATATGATTTCTAAAGAACTGACTGAGTTTTCTTGCTAGCTCAAAAAATGTTAGTGAAAAAACTGCTTCAAAATCACTCCTTGAAATAACTTATTAAAATATGATTTTGACAATGAAAATGTAGCTAGTTCAAAGTTTATATGAATTTTATTTTTTTATAATCTATTAATTTATAATAAAACCACATTTCTAATATTTCTAGCAAACTAACTTTCTGAGTTACAAAACTTACTGCATTCTGTGATATTGAAACGCCAGTTGATCTTCACTCCTTTAGCTGCACAACTGTCTGCATAGCTACCAATGTTAGGGCACATACAGTCCTTCATGTTATTTGTGCAAGCACACAAATCATAGATACAGTCATCATAATATGGATTGACATCCTCTACACGGTGACAGGCTTTATGGAAAAATAAATGTTTCAGGAATCATGGAACTGAAATCTATATTAGAACTCCAAAATGTTACAGTTAATTTCCTTTTTATATTTTACAGATGTCTGAATGTATACAAGGGGTCCAAAAAGTTGGAATTAATTCCATCTTTTAATTTTCCAGTGCAGACTTTAAAAATTCCTGTAAAACTTTTTTATATCTATTTTAAGCCATAAGAAAAGTAAAATTGAGTGCCATACCTGCAAAAATACTGCTCTTTAGTTTGTCACACAAAGCTTCAGCCTGGGCCTTTCGCTGAGCATTGAGATCACAAGGATTATCTCCCACATTTACTGACATTTTACTGCATGACGGGTCAGTTTGCCAGTGGTTACCAAAAGCATTAGGAATTGTCTCAATATTGCCTTGCTCTGTCATGAAGTCATTGCCTTGGTTCCCATCAAATGTACCACACAGACCGATGAATTTGCCATAGAAAGATGATGGGGCTTTAATATAGGCTCGGGTTTTGCCATCCCACAAAATAGTGATACCATTGCTAAGAACAGCCTAAGAGAAAAACCAAAACAAGATTAGTCTGCTCTAAAGGAAACAATCGAAATGGTTATATCAGATCACAGGACAAGCTAGCAGGGACAGCATCAATTCAGGGCACCCTAAGAATGGACAAGGAGGAGATTGCAAGAGCCACCTTGGATAACCTGCATACAGAGGATGACAACATTGGGCTGAATGACAATAATCACATCAGGAGAATGATCAAATCAGGGGAGGAGAAGCTAAGTGGACATTTTTCAGAATGAAGTGGTTTAGCATGTGTTACCCACAACCAGTGTGTGACTTGCTCCATCAGCAGGTGCACACTTAAGTGCATGTTGGACAGGAAGGTGGAGCACACGCGGGGATGCCAGTCTCTGATTACAAATTACAGAACACAGGAACAAAAATGAGATAAAAATTCACAGATTCTCTAGCTTGAGTAATGAAGTAAACGACACAGATTTGTAAAACAACAATAACAACTGAAACATGACTTTACTTATTAATATTACTGCCTATGTCCATTCACTTGTTAAAAAATACTTGATCATTTTATAAGCATTCTTCTATTCTATTATTTTCATTTCAGTTAACAGAATAACACATTGAGAAACAACATGTCCTTTATTTTAATAACTGTAATGAAATATTTTTTTAAAGTTTTAAAAATTCTTTTTAATTATAAAAAACATCACTAGTTTATCAACTGATTTTAATTACATATAAATTTTGCAAACTCTCTAGTTAACAGTTACAAAATAATGAGCACCTGCATGAAAAGTGATGAAACCATTGTGACTTTGATCCCTTGTGACTGATACGGTAGAGCTGTAATTTCACGACCATTGATGAAGAGCTGGTAGTTTTGGTCCAGTCTGATTTTCATACCATTGATATCAATAGTGATGGATTTGGTACAGGAAGCATCTCCACTTCCACATTGAATATTGTCTGCAATAATGTCAAAGTCACGGTCCTTCACCAGATAATAGGAGCAGGTACCCATGAAGTTGTAGCGTAAGCCATCAAATGTTTCATAATGTGGGTCTCCAGTGGCTGAGCAGGTCCTATCACATGTAACATGAGTACAGCTCCAAGAGCCAGAATTGCAGGTGCTGTAATAAAATGATTGTATCATATACTTGACAGCTATTTTTTCTAAATTATACTCAAACTAAATACCAACCAAATCAAACTAAAATTATCCACAATCAAGAGGTGTCAGGAATAAGATAAAGAAACAGACCAAGAGAAAAAAAAGATTGAAGATGACATGAAATAAATTGAAATTGTGTCAAACTCAGTCTGAGGCAATGAGTCTTAATGAGTCAGAAATCTGCGACAGAAGCAGTCATTTCTACAGTTAACAAGAATTCATTAATACAATTTGACTATAAAGTTACAGCAAACAGAAGAATACAATTGTAATATGACTCTTCTTTGAGAATAAAAACATGGAGGATATGTATGCTCTACTATGCAAGTGTAGAATTACCAGTTTCTTCTTCTTCTTCGTTCGCATTGTCTGTCTATACCTGCAGTCTTGTCTCTTGGATAAATTTCACTGTTTTTTGTAATTCATGTATGGAACCGTAGAGCTTATCTTCTTTAGTGGTTTCACTGGGCCAGTAATTATTTCTCAGTGTTTCATAGTTGGTGCAGTTCTGGAGGATATGTTCCACAGTTTGGGGCACCTGGGCACATGTACACAGATTAGTAATACCAACCTTAAACTTTGTATACATATGACTTCGGAGTCGGCTGTGTCCTGTTCGGAGACGGAAGATGGTGACTTGTTCCTTTCTGTTTAGCATGTGATAGTCATCATGTGGTGGTGTTTGTGGCTTCCTGTAGGTTGTTATCATGCTTTTCTTCTGATTATAGGTGATTGGTATGTCTGGTTGCTCCATTTCAGTGCCCTCTTTGGCCAGATGGTCAGCTTTCTCATTGCCTGGTATCCCACAGTGGGAGAGAATCCATTGCAAAGTGACTCCATGTTGTAAGCCAATTTTTGACAAGGCATCCTTAAGGTCTGGTAGTTTGTTGCACTGAAGAGCTTCCAGTACTGATCTTGCATCTGTGAGAATTACTACAGGACATGTATCAATTCTGGAGTCTGATAGTTTTTCAACTGCAGCAATAATTGCCCTAACTTCTGCATCAAAGTTGTTGCAGTATTTTCCAGTGGGTATGGAAATCTTGTCAGAGGTGTTGTTTGGATATTCAATATGTGCTCCTGCCCCTCCATTGTTTATGGCATTGTGTGCAGATCCGTCTGTATACACACATATCCAGGTGTCACATGGATATTTGTCATCTAGCACACTAAGTGTGGCTGTTGACCTTACAAGGCCTCTTTGCATCTCACCATGCTGCACACCTTTCACTTCAGTCTGAATAGTTATTTGTGTATAATCTGCTTCTTTCCATGGTGTATGCTCTGGTACAGATGATAATGGAGTGACTACAGTTGGAAGGTCAGGTATCAGCTTACGCATAATTACCAGTTTAAAACATATACTCAGATAGATCTGTGGTTGTCTGATTTAAGGAAGACTTTTTAAAAACTTTCACAGATGCTCTACGCAATAATAGTGTTTATATGTTCACCCAAGGTGAATGAGTATACATAAGTGTTCTAGTGATCCAGAGACTAGTAATAGTCTCAAATGAAAGGTTGTACTAATAAAAATAGCTTGGATGGCTGAAAAATAAAAAAAGATACGGCACTGTGCATGTAACAGGCAGGGGTGAAATCTTGCAATAACAGAAAAATAACTAGGAAAGGTGTATATAAGTTCATAAGATGACCAACAAAATACCTGAGAAAATGCTATGAGTAACCTTAAGTGTTGAATTTTTTTTTAAATTGTAGAAAAAAAAAAACAAATTAAATATTTTGGACACATTAAACTTCATGATAATCTAGAGAAGACCATCTTAGAAGGGTACATAATGGGAAAAAGACCGAGGTGAAGATGGCTGCAAGACATCATTGATGATCTACAAATGGATGTATCAGCAGCAGCCATCTTGCTCACAACCAAGAGGCCTACAGGCATGCTGTTAGGGAGGCAAAGTTTCGCAAGGGATATGCAAATGAATGAATGAATGAATGAAAAAAACAGAAGACACAGAAAAAAAAAGTTCTTTTAGTGTGTGAAGATGTGAAAGGAATTTGTACTGAGAAATTAGTGGTTATTTATAGATTTAGAAAAAAAAAAAAAAGATTGCTAACATCACTTACACTGTAAGCTGGAACTAGCCTGCTACCATATTAATTGCTAAAAACACAGATGTATGCAAGAAACCTCATAAGAAAAGATTCTCCCATTAGTATAGGTCTGACTATAGTGCCATACCTTAAAACAAACAATGCAGGATTTACAGAAGCAGATGGTAGAGTTATAAGAATGCATTCTTCAAACTACTGCTTAGTGAACAAGGAATGCAGCGTTGGAATTTAAATTACACTTACCAGTTATTACACTGCTGGGGAATGACATAACCTGGTGCATACTGGTGTCCTTCATGGTCACAAGGACACTGATCTGGAGTAACGCAGCTTCCATTATGCAGAACTGTACCATCTGGACAAAAGCAGCCATCAACACATGTAGGATCTGTGCATATAGTGTTTACAGTGCTACATTCCTTTATGCATGAGCTTCCACATTCTTTGAATACTCTGCCATTGCTGCATTGAATTTCTGTTTGGAAAACAAAGAACATGAATGTACAAAGCTAAATGTACAAAAAACAGTTTTAAAAAAGGTTAAGAAATATCTGTGAAATTTATGAAATAAAGAAAATTGCAAACTTCCAAGCTGTTGCTTACCAATAATTTCTCAACAATTAAATGCTTAATTTTCTCATCTGAGCAGTTCTGTCATCATGCACTGCTTATACACTGCAGGAAAATAATAATTTTTCTTTAACTATGACAAGTATTTCTGCACGTAAATGCTTACCACATCGACCTTGGCTTCTCCAATTCAGTCTGACCCCCTTATCCATACAAGCTCTAGAGTAAGCTTCCATTGCATCACACATACAAGAATTAGCACCTGTTTCACAGCAGTCAGTTTCACATGAGTCTTTGTAAGGTGTTGGATCAACAACCTATAGCCCACAGCAGAAAAGGAAGTTTTAATATAAAATACACACACATACTCATATTTTACCACATTTTAATCATTTTTAAAAAAATGGTTATGCCCTCCTAATAGATCTTTATATTGCCCCCCCCCCCCGAATTTGATATTTGTCCCTACATACCTTGGAATCTGTCCCCACAAACAATGAAATTTATCCCCACATATCCTGGTGTTTGTCCCTATATATCCTGGTGTCCAGTGCACTCATTCTGAATTATTGGTAACCTTCTTCCATGTCAACATGTTATTTTTTTTTCATCTCTGTAAATATTTCTGGGGCTACCTTCTGCAGATCTCTAAACTCGTTTCATTGAACTCATTTTTATCTTGTCTTTCTCACCTATATTTTTCACTATGTGATCTCTTTTTTTTTTTTACTTTTTTTAAAAAAAATCTTACACTTAACTACCTGGAACTTATTCATGAAACTGATTTTCACAAGAATAACCTGTTTTCCTTTCATGTACTAACAGTAACATGTAAAGAGCATTGTGTCTCACCATGAAGATATATTCTCAAGTTACAGAAATATTTTTCCTAACACTGATATCTTATTTACATCTTACATCTTTCCCGTGCCGTTACATGTCATATAGGGCTTGCACAGTTGTCTGCCAAGTTTTCTTGTTTTCAACGAGTTTTTAAACTTCATCAAGGGATGTTATGCCCACTAAACTGGCTTCTCTTAACAATGTCCGCTTCAGAGTTTCACGTGGTCGACCTCTTTTTCTTCAGCCTGTTGTTCCACTTGATAGCTTGTTTTGGTATTCTCCGATTGTTTCTTCTCATCACATGTCCATCTTATTTTTCTGATCACCCATGAGACAGATTGTTGTTTGCTCATCTGTCTTATCTCTGTGTTGTTCTTAACTTTGTTCCACTTTATACCAAGTATTTTCCTGAGGCATTTGTTTTCAAAAGAGTCTACTTTCTTGTCTATTTCTTTATATATACTGGATATACTTTATATATACTAATATAAAGGGTACACATTTTTAAAGCTAGGCTATTTGGAGCATGCTAATAGCTGGTAACTAACACACACTTTCTTGATAAAATATTCACTATTAACTGTCTTACTCTCACACCAACTATTACAATCATCCAAGAGACTTCATAATTTCTGATAAACTTTGCATCAGCCTGGCTTTTGTAATCTTTGAATAAGTGAAAATGAAGTTGACTATGGTTTTTTTGCATAAAACATAAAACTCAAAGTGACAGACAAACGTAAATTTACACTGTCAGCTAGATGAATATTCATCAAGGAATGTGTCTAACCTGATGACAAGGACTGAAAACTGGGTCGTTCATAATAACTTCACATGCACTTTGAGCCAACTGTTTGACTGCTGCAGACTGTGCTCCACATCCTGCTGTTTGTTGTACTTCAGTGCATGCTAAATAGGATACAAAATTTTGTAAAAATAAAAGCAGTCTTTTCATAGGTGCTTCAACAAATACATGATAAAAGATTTATCATATAAACATATGAAATTAATCTAAATCCTTTGTATATTATTAAAAAATAATATTTCATACATTTAAAAAATTAATTTCAACAGAAGGCACCTTACAACTTCAGAGAGCAATGGTAGGTTCAGATATAGTAAATTTTTTGTATATGAACAGCAAAAGCAGGCATCAATAACTCACGGGCCTCGCCAAGAAGAGTTCGCTTCCAGCTACTTCCAAAGTCCCCTGGGGATGTCAGCAACTGATACTGTTGATCTGTAAAATCATCAGCTGCAGTTCCATCATATTTGCCACACAGTCCTAACAATTTGCCTTTCAGATCCTCAGACACCTGGGTCCAGATCAATAAAAATATTGATTAGCTTTCATAAAAAATATAAAGTTAAACATCTTGAGAAGTATGTAAAACTTAATTTGTCTGAAAAATGTGAAAATGCTTATTGAGGTTCATTTTTAAAAAAAAATATGATTCAAAATACTTTAGTGAAACTGTATTTATTACTTCATCTCCAAATGTTAAAATACAAGTTCTTTAGTGTTATTAAAACGCTACAAGCATATGAAGATCTTAAAAACTGTTAATTTGACTTTAAAGGTGGCAATATCATCAAAAAATATGAATGTACCAATAAATACACCTTTGTCAAGGAACATATAAAAGCAGGGAAACAAACTAAAGTAACAAAGACCAAAACTTAAATAATATTTTAAATCATGGCCAAGTTTAGAATTTTTTACAACTTTTGTTAGCTTGTTTTGATATGATTTTATTTGACTGCTCAATGATGAAAATATTTTCTAATTCATTACATTTGTTTGTGTAGACTGACACTTCATATATATAAATATATATATATATCATCATCATCATTTCATGCGTCTCCCCACAGAAGGTTGGATGCAATGCATTCCACCCTGTTCTGTTTCTTGTCTTCACAGAACACTTGGCCAAGCTTGTCTCACTCCATCTCTTGATGTTATCCACCCAACTATATTGCTGTCATCCTCTTGTTTTTTTCGCTTCGATCTTGCCCTCAAGAAGAGTCTTCAATATAGTATTGTGCCTTTTGACATCCCCAAAGTATCTTAGCTGTCTTGTTTTTAAGATTTTCAGTATTTCTCTTTTCACTTCTAGTTGGTTTAGCACTTCATTGTTTGTTTTCTTTTCTGTCCAGAGAATACACCCTATTCTTCTGTACATTCACATTTCAAGGGCCTCGATGTTCTTTTCTGTCGTCTTTTTCAAGGTCCAGGCTTCTACACCACAAAGGAATATTGAATATATGTAGCATTTTACAATACATAATCTCAGTTGCTGTGATATTTGTTTAGATGCAAGGATCTTCCTCATTATTCTGAAGGTGTTCTTTTGCTAAACATATTCTTTTGTTAATTTCCATCTCACATTTTCCATCCTCTGTTATCATGTGCCCCAAATACCTGAAGCTTTTCACCTGTTCCAGTAATTCTCCATTTATTTTTATATTTATTTCTGGCTCTCTTTCTTCTCTGCTGATTACCATGACATTTATCTTTCTGATATTCATTTCCAGTCTTTCATTGTTTATTTGTGTCACTAGAATCTGTAGGCCAACAGCACATATCTTAAGCTATTAATTGTTATTCCATGTTTAAATGTTTACTCCAGGCATTTCACTAGTTTCTTTGAATATCTTCTCAACATAAAGGTTAAACAGACATGGAGAAAGGACACATCCTTGTTTGACCTCTCTCTTTATATCAACTGGTGTTGAGTAGTTTGTGTTGGACTGTACAACTGCTGTCTGTTCCCAATACAGTTTGCTTATTACTCTATTGTCTTTGCCATAACATTAACTCTTTGGGTATTTGGACACGCGTCCTGATATATATATATATATATATATATATATATATATATATATATATATATATATATATGCCGACTATATAGGAACATTGATTTTATTATGGCTTGAAACAGCTAAAGCATTTGCCCAAGTAGACAGGGTTTAAAAGGAGTAACAGAAGACCTTGAAATGTGTGAAGTAGAGTTTAGTGATGACAGAAAAAAATAACTGCTGAACATGTGGAGAGAACTAAAGCATACAATATGGAAATTATGAGTTTGGTAAGCACTGAATGGGAACCTAAAGACTGATGATGGGATTTTTATCACCAGCTGATTAAAGAGGGTTAAACTTTCAGTCAGAACAAAAACAACAGATAACAATATTATCCTTTAATTAATAAAGGGCTACAACCTTGTGTATAATTTACTGTGGTGCAAACCAGACATTTAAGTTCATACAGTAAGTATGCCATACCTGAACAAAAACTGACTGTTTGAGATCCCATTTGATGCTATAGCCAAGAGTGCTTCTGAAAGTCAAATAATTTCCAAGCTGCTCAAAGATTGTCCCTTCCTTAAAGCCTGGCACAGTTAAAACCTGTATGGTATGTAATCTAAAAGTAGTCACAACATTCAGCAGCAACATAAAACAAGAATAAATCACTCAGGTTAATGCTTATTTTACTACATAACTAAAATTCAGCATTGCAATATGCGTAAGAAAGTGAATGCAAATGTTAGCTACATTTATGTAAATATCATTATGGTTTTTTTTTAATTTATCACCTAATGATTAATGCTCTGAAAATATATTTTAAAATAGTATTTTGTCTTCTGAAATAAACCTCAAAGAATATCAGTTATGTCAGATATGTACTATACCTGCCCATTCCAAGTTATTTCAGGACCATTTGCAGACATATGTAGAGAGATCTTGTCATTTCCTTGGTAGATTTCCACTTGTCTCCTGCAAGTGCTCCCACTCGTACAAGCTGGATCATTTACTAACATGATCTCAAAGGTATTTGGTGCATACACAAGAGCATAACGACAGTGTCCCTATAGTGGAAAAAAAGTCCTTTTATCTTCTATAAATTATCAGTTTCAAGTTGTCACCTCCTTCCATCATTATTTTCTGTTTTCTTTCTGCATTACCATTCTTTTGTTTTAAATATGTGATCTGTTTTCTGTATTCATCGACTGCCAACTTGGGAGCAGAACCATATATACATAACGAGCATGGATGCATATTATTACATAAATATCCCATCTTTTTCTTTAACTCTTCGCATACCGGGAGTCCTGATCTTCCGCTTTGTCAAGTTTTTGCCAAGGTCCTAATAGGGACCCTAGCTTCGTTTCATTAAAAACCCGGTTAACTTTTGATTGTAAACAGTTTAGTATGTATGTCTAGTGACCTTTGTCACAATTTTTAAAGCATCATAACAACGGTGGTCAAAATACAGCGTTTCGATAGAAAATAAAAATCAATTTTTGTGCGACTTCTGAGGCAAACATGTCCTCCTACGACTAGACCACTGAATGTACCCCAGGTAGAGTTAGACTATTAGATGGATGGAGTGGAGAAGTAGTTAGGTTATTTCAGGTATTATTTTAAAGTGAACATGCAACATAATCACACGACGAGATCAGATAAAATGACAAAGTCGATCTACACATCACCGGTCAATCCATGCCAGTCCTAGACCTATCTGATGTATAGTAATACACAATTATCAGCTAAAATCATCACGTTACATCTTTTTTCCTAAAAAAACTCTTCATTTATGAAATCTTCTTAATTTACAGCTATTTGGGGACATAATAGCATACTTTTAACGTGGAAATAATTAGTTAAAAATTATTCCCTATGTATATCAAGACCTGCGATTTTTGTCTGGCACAGAATGAAACATCCGCATTTTTACCTCCAGCACGCGAAGAGTTAATGCATTAACAGACAAAGGCTAGCAGAAAAAACCCAGCACCTTACAAGACTGAACCTAAAGCCACCTTTACCCTCATTTCTTAAATCATGATAAGTCCTTGGAGTCCATTTTACTGAAAGCTTCAATTTATTTTACTTCTACATGACCTTTACAGATTCCTATTTATTTAGCAATTTTAATCTGATAATTTTCATTTTGTAATTTTGAACTCTGATTTATGAATATCATTTTTACTGGAGACAAAGAAGGTGATGATGATTTTTCTTTGCTTCATGCCTGTGATCTATTTAACTAGATCTTTGTCTAAACCAATATCTTCTAATGTGGGGTGTATGCAGCACGGGGGGGGGGGGGGAATTTGAATATTTTGAAGGGGGGGGGGGGTTAAAATATATTTATATTATACTTTTTTAGACCTCAGCTGACTATTATGTTGGGGGAGGAGGAGAATCAATATCTTTGAGACACTGAGGTGGGGCATGATCCAAAAAGAGTTGGGAAACACTGATCTAAAGAGATGTAACAAAATGGCTTTAGCTCTAGTCATATCTGAGTTTTTTAAAAAATGGGGATGTGAAGTGAAAATAATTAATAATTTTAGACACAGTTATAACTCTTTGTTCATGATAAGAGAAGAAGACAGAAAATTTTATCATCACTGACAAAAATATCTAACAAAGAAATGGAAATACATATAAATACTTGGCCTAATCAGATGAACTGTAATGGTTTTAAAATGAATGTTTCTGATTTAAAACTATACAATATATATAAAAGGAGATCTGTGTTCTTAAACCTAATAGCAATGATGATAATGATGAGTCCACTCACTACACGCTGATGTCATGTTTTATTTAATGTCAGAAGCTTTAGCATTTGTTGGCAGCTACAATGGCCAGAAGCAAGTATCCCCAGAAAGGTTATTTAATACAAACATCAGGAACAACATTTCAAAAATATGCATGAATGACCTATGGAGGTTACTACCATTAAATGGATGTAATATCAGATTTTCATGGTGCAAGAAAAAAAAAGTGAATGCAGAAACTGACCTCAAAGTTGTACAGTTTGTTATCAAAAGTGCGGAAATGGTTTGTACCCCATGTAGCACATATAGCATCCGTGGAAAGCTTGGCTACAAATACAACATGAAACAAACTTTTATTTTTTTGTAGCAGTAACTAGTTCACAGTTCAGTATGATCAGTAACCTGATATCATGACAAAATATTAGAATCTGTCACTCAGAGCACTGAATTTTTAACAAAATTGTTATAAATGATTTCACAAGCTATAATTTGTTCTGTTGGAACTGAAAGCAGAACTTGCTAAAATATTAATCAATATAAAAATTGGAGCTGAAACAGCAAAAACATCTAGCAATCATTAAATCTATCTAGAATAATCAAAATGGCCTAATGAAACAGCAAAAACATCTAGAAATCATCAAATCTATCTGGAATAATTAAAACAGGCTAATGCTGGGGTCAAAATACATTTGGAAAATCCAGCAAAGGAGTAGAATAATTCAAGATGACCACAGAACCACAATAAGAAGTAAAGGTTCCATACTATAAATAATACTTACAGCAGAGAAGACATACACACACACATACAGTGCTCCAAAATTAAAAATCACTCCAAGTATAAAAAATAACAGAAAGAGAATAAAATGAGACCACACGAAGCATTGAGTTTATAGTAATATGAAGTGTCTAGAGCTTGTATCATCACAGCACAGCAAAAATATGATGGTTCCATTATATGAAACATTCTTTTATTTCATCAAATCTGAAGACTTAAAACAGAAATGAAAGTTCGGAAGATTACAAAGACAGTAATGAAAACACCTAAAAATTGTGCAAACTGCTTCAGTAGTCATGAACTGAGACTGACTGGATCTAACAAAACTAACAGAATATGAGGAAAGGATAAAAATAATGTTTCAAATGATATTTAACACTTAGTGAAATGCTACAGATAGGGTATAGGATATAACTGGGTATAAATATTTTTTTTCAATTCATTATGATTATTCTTATAATGGTTTACACATAAATAACTGAAATAAATATAGTTATTAAACAAAAATATGGTTATTAAATAACACATATATTCATCCCTGCTCTTAGGTAACAGCTGGTTGTGACGCATATTACCTGTCACTGGTGGTGGTGTAGTCGTGGGAGAATGGAGTACGTCTGAAAGAGAAGAAATATAATTTATTCAAGATTATTAAATAAAAAGCATAAAACTGTTTGTTGTACACCCCATCTCTTTCCCAACCCAAAAAAATACTTTGTCCATCAGTACTTGCTCTGAGCCAAATATCTTAATTCATTCCAGCATTTCCTTTTTTCATCCCCTTCCTTCCTGCAACAAACTTAAGTATATGGAGAGGAAGTATGAACTTCTGTAGAAGTTGCCAGCTTGCAATGTGCATTAATAAAAGTTATGGTTGAACAACCTCTAATATTGAAGAACAGCATCTGACTATTAGCTACATTCCTTCATTATGGATAAAGTGGTCTATCTTAAATTAATAGCTTTCAGTCAGTCAGTCAGTCAGTCAGTCAATCATTTGCATGTCCCTTGTGGAACTTTGCCTCCCTAACAGCACTCCTGTAGGCCTCTCGGTTGTAAGCAAGACGCCCTGCTGCTGATGCATCCATTTGCAGATTATCAACGATGTCTTGCAACCATCTTCGCCTTGGTCTTTCCTCTCTTTCTTTTTCCCGTTATGTTCCCTTCCAAGATGGTCTTTTCTAGATTATCATGATGTTTAATGTGTCCAAAATATTTAAGTTTTCTCTCTTTAATCCTCTTTACTAGCCAGCCTTCTTCAATATTAAGTTCTTGTAGTATGGATATATTTGTTCTTTTTTATGTCCATGATATTTGAAGAACTATTCTGTAGCATTTACATTCAAAGACATTTATGTGTTTCTCAGCTGTTCTGTTAAGTGTCCAGGTCTCACAGGTATATGTTGCAATATGAAAGATGCATGCCCATAAAAATCTTATTTTTGTACTTCTGTCTGATCCTCTCCACAGCTTCTTTAGCTGTTTTGCATTCTGAAGAGCAATAGATGTCCTCCTTTTAATTTCCCTCACTGTATCTCCATTATTAGTTAGTAATGATCCAAGATATTTAAAACTCTCTACTTCTTCCAATTTTTCCTCATTGATACATATTTAAGCTGCCTTATTTGTTTTAGCTTTACATTTTTAAATTACATTTCCATAAAATAATACCAAGTAATGCAATCTGAGATTGCATAACACTGATTTTTAAGTAAATCAATGCTGGCCTCAAAATGCGTTTGTTTGAAAATGGCTGCTAAATTTATTTTTAATTTCAAAGAACTTAACATGGCTAGTAGTATTACAGCACTGTGCTCTACAGTTTGCCATCTACCTTGAATGCAATCTGGAATCCCAGCTATATCTGGTGTCCATGTGCCATTTTTGTCACACACATACTTTGATGGTGGAGTTCTCTCAAACTTAAAAGTTGGAAAACATTGAAGTGTACATGTTTTCTCTCCATTTGAGTCTGATGCACAGTTAATAGTGCCAAATCGCCCTGGTTGTGGGTTGGCACAAAGGGTTCCACCTGCAAAATGACAATTAATATTTTTTAAATAATAATAATAACGTAAATTAAAAAATATACAGGAAACTGTACGTTTCGTTATTTCCAGATCATCCAGAGCATCAATATGCTGCAACAGCAAAAGCAGCACAACAACATAACAAAAATGTTTGTTTACTGAGAAAAAGGTGATAAGTTCAAAATTCCAGAATTTGCTGAGATCTTACTCACACCAGAGCTTTATCTCACATGTACAGTGAGTATATGCAAAGAATACAACAGATGTAGTATTTCAGCGTATTAAGGGAGGAAGGGATATTACGTAAAAATCAGTTCATACATACAAAACTTGACTTTAGCTGATGGTAGAAAAAGACTTCAAGATTTCAACCTATAACTGAAAATGCAACAGGACAGGCATTTTATGGTGCCTTAATAAAGATCCTCAATGTTAAAAAGAGAATTAAAAATAGAAAATGTGTGCTAAATCAAGAATGAATGAGATGACTCTTCCAGCTTAGATATGCATGAAGGAAATTTTCCAAGTGAATTTGTACTAATAAATGTCAGGTTTGTCTGCGCACACTTGTCCTTCACAATGAGCTGAGACAGAGGGAATCAATGCACTGCTAACTGTGACGTACACACCTCCTAATGTTATCAGTTCAGTTACTTCTGCTTAATGACAGACTGATAAAATAAATATATTACATAAAATCATATATTTTATCATCTGTAACTTTAGATATATGTAGTGCAAATGAACATAACAGTATATCACTTCTCCACACTGTCCTCCTGCAGGTTGATGCACTTTTTGTATCATTCCACCAGCATCTTCATTCCTCTGAATAAGAGGCTTTTTAGCTGCTCCTGAACCCAGATTTGCACCACTTCTTTAACCTCATCATCAGAGTGAACATGTAAAGCCTCTTTAAATGGACCAAAGATGTGATAATCATATGGAGGCAGATCAGGACTATAAGGGGGATGAAGAGGACATTCAAACCATAGCTGTCCACAGCCCACAGCTGTTGCACTACTTTTTCCACCATTGCAATAATTCCTCTTCTTTTTGCTGCACATTGCAGGTTTCAGTTTCTCTCTAAGCATAGCACAGTATGTTGACTTAGTCAGTGTTTATCCATGCACCTGAAAATGTGCCGCAACGGGACCCTTTATGTCCCAAAGCTGTTACTTGAGAAGACAGGTGTTTGCACTGTATGCTTTGTCTCCTGCTTTATGGTTCAAGGAGTTGGGCCCATATCTTTTCACCAGTGACAATCCACTCCAAAACATTTGGATTTTCAGGAACTAGGTTGCAACCTCCATGCACTGTTGCCTATGCAGATCAGTAAGTCATTTAGGTACCCATCTTGCACAAACTTTATGGTATCCCAAGTCATCACACACTATAGCATGTGGATCCACAGCAGATTCTAAAATGTGCCGCAACAGAAGACAACATAATCCACCAGTCTTCTCTGATCAAGTCTTGCACCCTATCAATGTGAGCTTGTGTGGAACAGGGTTGGTAACAAGCTTCATTTGTTACACTTATTCTTCTCACTTTAAACCTTTTTTTTTTTAGTCATGCTGTTTTCATTTCCGTACTGAGCCAACATCCTGCAGTGAATTTCAGCAAGTTTCACTCCCTCTGTCCAAAAAAACCCCATTATGGTGCATTGTTCAACAAGCAATCCCACAGTGGAGCATCCATTTTTATTTGACCTTGGCTTAAACAACACTAAAAGCAGATCTGTGCATGTCTGTACTATCCATCAGCCACTGCAAACATGTTGTATTGCATCAGCTTCCATCATTGTGGTTACTGCATAATTTTCAAATTGCCATTACTTCTTGATTCCACTTTGTAGATTATATATATCATCCGTAAAACACTTATCAATCCTGATACCACAGATTATCTGCTGCTTCTTGTTCAAGTTTGAAGATAATCTGTTTATGATTCATTATCTTGAAAGGCAGCACTGAAGCAGGTGGATATGATCTGTTACTTAAAGTTGCCAAAATATCTTTTTTGCTGAGCAATGTCCCTCATGGTTGATTCAACCAATATTTTATTGGCATAATCAGCCACAGAGTCAAGATGCTACATCTGTGAGGCAGCAGGATGTTTTAATCTGAGACTGATAATGAAATTTCCTGATTTTCTGCTATTTTGTGAGACCTCCTACACCCCCCCCCCCCCCCCACGTGGTAGATATGCCACGAATGAAGACATATTCACTCAAAACAGAAATTACTACACTGACAAAACAGCATTAAGCTCACAAGTAAATATATCACTTACTGTGTTCGCACTGTTTTCCATGCCAATTTCCTGTACACTGACAAGTGTCTGGTGCAACACATTTTCCACCATTTAGACAAGAAAGTGTACATACAGCTGTAATAATTTAAAAATTGGAGATAACTCAGAATATGCACTAAATAAAACATTTTTAAAGGGGAAAAAAAAAACAGAACAATCTTAGTTAAATGAAGCTTCCTGTTTATAAATCTTCCAATATAACATTATAAAATTTGTTTTGCTACCACTTTATACGGATGAAATGTAACTTTAATAGTGATGCAATTAACCAGTTTTGATATAGTACTTCAGAAAAAAAAACAGTTCAGAAAATAGATTTTGAAACATTCTACGGAATTAATTTATGTTTTTAACAGAGAATCATTTCAGCCCTGCTATATGTTACATCTCAATGTTTTATAAAATGTATCATTAGTCAATCATTACTTCAGTAAAAATTATACTTATAATAATGTGTTTACTTCATCAAAGACATGCATCTTCTAGAAAAGTAAGTTAGCATACTGAAAATAACTACTACATTATAAGTTTCATATTAAACACAATGAGTTTCATAAAACTTTATCTGCATTCCTGAGACAAGATTAAATAGCCTTTGATGAATCATTTTGTTACCAACATTGTGTTTATATATCTTTTATGTTTCTTAGTGTTGAAATGGAGTTATACAATTAATGTGTGTGTCAAACTGAGTTATTTAATAACTACTGTGATAATGCATGGCATTAATACAATGGTTAGAGAATGGTTTACAAGGTGTAGCTGTTCAAATTAAGACTACTGGGTGTGCTTTAAATGTGTTTCAGTTGAAAATAGATGCCAACACTTACATTAAAGAAACAAGTCAGCAGTACTAAAAGCTGGTATCTAACCTTTAATACTGTGCTCTTGAAAAATGCAGGAAGTTCTAACACTTTCATGACCCCAAGATTTCAAGATTTTATACAGCGATACTTCTTTCTTGCATAATAAGAATGTCAGTTTCCAGCTTGCTTCTTTATTTTATATATATGTAAAATAGCCAGTTGTATAAAAACCTGGGTAAAGCTGGGGCGACCATCCCCAACCCAGCGCGTCACAGGTGGCGGATGGTGAAAGTCCTCCAGATATGGAGGATCCCTGTGAATAAGGAGTTGTCCAAATAAGCAGGCGCGGACCAACTGGCAGTAGACTCAGAGAGCGAGGTGGGGTAGTAGGTGGCTCTACTACTCCTATAAAGTGCCTCAGGTGCTCAGTGAAGGGAATACCAGGCGAGTCAGAGGCGCCTTAAAACCTCTCGCTCCCGCTGCCTTGCGGGTAGGACAGGTAGTCCAAAGGCTAGCGGAGAGTCCGTACACAAACCGACAGAAGGCAACAGGAAACCACTGTTGTAGCTCCCAAGAACAATTATGCTTATTCAGAGTCATAGATTTATCATGAACGACGTTAACGGATGTTCCTCTGGAACAGCCTCGTCCGGTAGGGCAGCTCACGAGCCACAGGTGAGGCCAGATCGTCATCAAGCTACTGGTGGCAAAACTAACAAGTTCAAAATAGCAACATGGAATGTTAGAACTTTATTCCAGGCTGGAAAATTAGAAAATGTAAAGATGGAAATGGAAAGGATGAAGATCAACATATTAGGAATGAGTGAAGTTAGATGGACAGGTGCACGAAAGATAAACTCAGATAAATATACAATAATATATTCAGGAAGTGAGAAACATGAACGAGGAGTAGGAATTATATTTGATGAAAAAACGGCAAGGACAATTGTAGGATATTTGAACATCTCGGACAGAGTCCTGCTAGCCCAACTGAAAGGACACCCAATAAACATAAATATTATACAAGTGTATGCTCCAACATCTGAAAGTTCTGAGGAAGATGTACAGATATTTTATAATGACATAGAGACAGCACTAAAACACACAAAGTCACATGAAGTTACCATAGTCATGGGAGATTTTAATGCCAAAGTTGGTAAAGGAAGAACTTCGGACATCGCTGGTGACTATGGACTGGGGGAGAGGAATGACAGAGGTTATAAATTAATTGAATGGGCAAGAATACATAGCATGGTTGTAGGAAACACCTGGTTTAAACAACATCTTCGAAGACTGGCAACGTGGTGCAGCCCCAACAAAAAGACATTTAACCAGATAGACTACATATTAATCAACAAACGATTCCGCAATGCATTACTGACAACAAAAACCATGCCAGGAGCTGACTGCAATAGTGACCATGATCCACTCTGTGGAAAAGTTAGAATAAAGCTAAAGAAAGCAGGCAGAAAAGTGAGAAACATCAAACTGAATACAGAACTTCTTAAAAATGACCAAGAATTGCGAGAACAATACAAAGTTATTATAACAAATAGATACAATGCAATAGCAAAGATAAATAGTATAGATGAACAATGGGAAATGTTAAGAGATTCTAAACACCAAACTGTTAAGGAGATAATACCACCGAAAAAAGAAGCCCCTAAAAATAAATGGATGACAGACGACATCTTAGGACTGATGGACAAGAGGAGGAGGAGTAAAAACAATGAGGAAAAATATAGCAAGATAAATAAAGAAATAAGACGCAAATGCAGAGAAGCAAAAGAAGTGTGGTTAAATGAACAGTGCAGATAGATAGAGGACACTCATAATAAAGACAGCAAAAACATGCATAAACGAATTAATGAACTCACAGGCAGGAAAACAAAATATACCACAGGATGCCTGAAATCGAAAGAAGGTAAAATGTTAATGGGAAAAGAAGACATTGTGGACAAGTGGACAGAGTATATCGGTGAGCTATATGGAGGAGAAAGACCAGAATTAACACCAGATACTGAAAACTGTGATGGACCGCCAATACTTGAAGATGAAATCATAGATGCTATAAAACACATGAAGAAAGGAAAAGCGACTGGGCCTGATAATATAACAATAGAGGAAATAGAGGCACTAGAGGAGACAGGAAAAAAATAATAACCAAGTTACTGAATGATATTTACAACAGTGGTTATATTCCCAGTGACCTGATTAAATCCATGTTTATAGCACTACCAAAGAAACCAGGTGCAAAGGAATGTGACGACCACCGGACTATCAGCCTCTCATGTCACATAACGAAGCTACTTCTGAGAATCATTATGAGAAGAACAAGGAAAAAGATAAAAATGGAAATAGCAGATGAAAAGTTTGGATTTGTTGAAGGTAAGGGAACACACAATGCCATTTATGCTTTACAAACACTAACAGAAAGAGCTTTAGAAGTACAGAAAGATCTCTACTTATGGTTCATTGATTACACCAAGGCATTTGACAAAGTGAAACATAGTGAAATTATTAAAATGCTTGAAGACATCAGTATAGACGGCAAAGACCTGAGGATGTAAAACATCTATACTGGCAGCAAGAAGCAGCAGTTCGAGTTGAAAATGGAATTGGAAAATATCAACCTATAAAAGAAGGGGTGCGACAAGGATGTGTACTATCTCCAGACCTTTTTTCTCTGTACAGTGAGAATATTCTAAGAACAATCATCACAGAACCAGGCATAAAAATTGGAGGATACAATATTAACAACCTTCGGTATGCTGATGACACAGTACTGATAGCGGAGAACCAACAAGACCTGCAAAATCTCTTGGATAAAGTCACTAAAGAAAGTGAACAGAAAGGCCTTACTTTGAACATCAAAAAGACAGAGACATGGTTATATCTAAGAAACAGAATCCACCAGCATGCAGTATTCAATTAAACGGAACCATTCTAAAGCAGGTGCACAAATTCAGATACCTTGGAGCAGTAATAACTTCAGATGGGAAATGCAAAACAGAAATTAGGAACAGAATAGGCCAAGCAAAGACTGCATTTCAGAGAATGAGAAATATATTAGCTAACACATCGTTATCAATGAATGTTAGAAAACGAGTCCTAAAATGCTATATTGAACCTATCTTGTTATATGGAAGTGAATTATGGACAATAGGCAAGTCTGCACAAAAATCATTGGAAGCTGCAGAAATGTGGTTTATTAGAAGAATGTTGCGAATCCCCTGGACAGCAAAAATAACTAATGAAGAATGTATGAGAAGAGCTGGAGAGACAAAAAACCTTGTCAGAAAGATAAGAGAGAGACAATGTACTTTCATAGGACATGCAATGAGAAGAGGGGGCATTGAAAATATTATAACAACAGGACAAATAGAAGGAAGAAGATCAAGAGGAAGACCAAGAGAAATGATACTGGACAGTCTGACAGGATGGTGTGAGAGGAGATCACCAACTGAACTGATGGCCTGCATGAAGGATCGGGTACTCTGGAGAAGCATAATAGCCAACGCCAGTTGGCACGGCACCTGATGATGATGATAAAAACCTTCGGTTTGCTAATGTTTATTTCTTGCACTGACTACAGATGAGCAGTTGACTAAATAACTATCATTAATGGTAATCACGACCAGAAAAAGTGTTCACTGTATAATTACCAATACATGGAGGGCTGACTGGTGTATCATAAAAGCCCATGTTTACGTCACACACAAACTGAATTTCTGAATCTGAAACACCCTCGAAGCTGTAACCAGTCTTGCAGGTGAATGAACAGTATCTAAGCAGATCAAAAAATATTTATTAATTTTGAAATGTTTCATGAATTTTTTTACATACTCAATAAAATATATATATATATATATATCTATAAGGCAGCTGAAATATGTATCAATGAGGAAAAACTGGAAGAAGTGGAGAGTTTTGAATATATTGGATCATTACTAACTAATAGTGAAGATACAATGAGGGAAATTAAAAGGAGGACATCCATCGCTCTTCAGAAAGTAAAACACCTAAAGAATCTGTGGAGAGGAGCAGACAGAACCACAAAAATAAGATTTTTAGGGGCATGCATCTTTCCCATCACAACATATGTCTGCAAGACCTGGACACTTAACAAAACAGCTGAGAAACACATAAATGCCTTTGAATGTAAATGCTACAGAAGAGTTCTTCAAATATTGTGGACACAAAAAAGAACAAATATATCTATACTACAAGAGCTTAATATTGAATAAGGCTGGCTAGTAAAGAGGATTAAATAGAGAAAACTAAATATTTTGGACACATTAAAAATCACGATAATCTAGAGAAGACCATCTTGGAAGGGTATATAATGTGAAAAAGAAAGAGAGGAAGACCAAGGCTAAGATGGCTGCAAGACTTTGTTGATGATCTGCAAATGGATGCATCAGTGGCAGGCCATCTTGCTCACAACCGAGAGGCCTACAGGACTGCTGTTAGTGAGGCAAAGTTCCGCAAGGGACATGCAAATGAATGAATGAATAAAATATAAATGAATTGTTCATGTTCTTCAGCTTTTGAGCTATTATAGTTAATTGCTGAAGATAAAGTTCATCTCTCTACCTCAGATCTTAACCTGCTCTTACTAATTAGTGACTGCCTCTTGAGTTTTTGTAGATTCTCTTAATGTTAGTGACATAATCAGAGTACTTCTAGAAACTAGTATATATTTCATTACATCACTTTTTTTTTAAAGCATCATCTTTTTTTCTATCTATAACAGCGTTCTGTGACTTATTACCATAACCTAACATAAATTTGTGTGCCATGAATACCTTAGAGTACAGCTGTACTGTAATCTTCATTTATTGACTGTTTATAAAATATTACAGAAAAGGCAAGACACCATCAGCACAATCAGGCACAACAAGCAGAGCAACCCCCACAGGAGACAGGAGAGATGGACAGCCAGAATGGTGGAATGAAGTGTGGCTGGACAGGAGACAGGCTATCAAAGCATGGCAGAAAGCCAGAAAGACTGGCAGATCACAGCCGGAGCTCTTGAAGGCCCTGAAAGATGAGGTAGATGAGAAGACAAGGCTTTTTTAACCATGCGCAAGGCATTTTAAGACCATGAAATAGGATGAATTCTGCAAAAAGTGTTCTCTGAAAGGTCCCTTACAACATTCTGGGGCCTTCATTGGAGCATGAATGGCACCACACGATGCAGAGGCTTCCCATACTTTTAGAGCACAGCACGGACCAGACATAGCATATATCTGATGAAAGCGCAGACTGACCAGAACGATGAAGCTGCAAGACTGAGGGTAGAAAAGTTCATCTCAGAGCTGTGCAAGGAGGTGCTGGAAGAGGAACATATCATCACAACTGATTTTGTTCACGCAATGCTCAAAAGATCATGCAACACCACCCCAAAGGCATCCGATATAATGACATAGGCAACCTGTCAGATGATGACATGGAGGACCTTGCCAGAGAGTTAAAAGCAGCCAGATCAAAGATGAATGGTTACACAGCTACTTGCTACTGCTGCTGAAGCCGAACAAAGGCCATTCCCAGATCAGCGGCTACAATCATCACAATGCAGAACACTGTAGGCAAACTACTGGACAAAATTGTTGCATGTAAACTCACTAGTGACTTTGAAGGGCATCGCATGTTCCCATACACAGTGCTGCAGTCTTTGCTCATGATATCTTTGAAGGATTTCAGTCTTTGTAGAGACATGAGAAGATGCATACAACTACCCAATGTGCATGCTTCTTAGACTAGAAGTACACCCTCTCCTCATCAGATGGACAGCTGCAGCCCTATTCCAGAGAAAGGTGGTTCTCAGATGTGGCAGTTGGTCTTCAAAGCTGGTAACAATTTGTCCAGGGTCTTATTCAATGTGTACATGGTGACAATCACTGAACAACAACTTGATGGGAGGGGAAGAACTTTGTCATTTGCTGATGACATTCCAGTGTATCAACAGGGAAGAGACAGACAGGAGACTGCCAATGTATAGCAGAGTGAACTTGATTGTATATTCTCCTGGTGTGATGTGTTTAATGCCCTTGTCAACCCTACAAAAGCATCAGTAGCACGGTTCTCATTGAACAACCATATTGTTAATACTAATACATCTGTTATGAGACTGGGTGGTGAGGATGTGACCAGAACCAACTTGATGAAATACTTGGGAGTGAAGTATGATCACAGTCTGTGTTTCAGAGAAAATGTTGACCACGTGATAACAAAAGCTCGCAAAGGTCATGAAGGTCATGGCAGCTGCCAACGCTGAGCAAAGGCTCCTATTACTTCCATACCAGGGACTGGTTCTTGCACCCACTGAATACACCCTAGCCATCCTCACTGGCAGCCCTGCACAAATCAAAAAACTCATAAAGGTGCAAAATAAAGCCATGTGCATTATCTTTGTACGAGAGGCAAGTTCCTGTGTAGCGATGAGATACCTCCTGGATCTACCATCCATGAATCACAGGATCAAGATATGGAGGGCACATTGCATACCTCAAGATAAGCACAGATAAGGAGCACCCACTGCACCAAGAGCTCCTAAAAGAAAAGGGTGAAAGACTAAATAGGTTGCAAATCATGGATGGGTTGTGCAGAAGATGTTATCAAACAGGTCTGTGAACCTAACATCAACCCTGGTTAGGAATGGGAACCTGTGCCTCCAGCACAGGGACATCTTCTCCTGCATTGTCAGGTTTGACAAGAGAATCAGGGAGGAGAATCCACTTGCTGTGAATGCAGTGGTCAACACCCTTGTCAGTGACAACTCCACTGAGGCAGATTTTGTTATTTATACAGATGTGTCCATTGTACACTAGTCTTACTCAAGCTGATACTGTTGACGCACTCAAAGAGATAGGCAGAGTGGAGAACTTTGAGAGCAGCAAATCCACATGGCTGCTTAGTCTGAGAGAGCTGGGAGTACAGATTGGCATGGCCAGAAACAAGAGACGCACTGGATGCACAAGAGGACTTGACAACCAACACAGGACAGTCACTATCAGTCACAGGACACTGATGGATATGTTGAGGGGAAGATCTGAGCTCCTATGAACATGTCTTGAGTGCAATGATGATAATCCAGACCATGAATAATAAACTATAAAATATATTACAATATAACTTTAAGTGATTTAGCATGTGGAAAGTTGTACATTTTGCTTCATTAAAAAAAAAAAAACAATATCAACAATATTTTGATTGCTTGGCCAGGAATAAAAGTAATTAAGCTGCTTGTCTAATCAGCTGCTTGTCTAATCAGTCTTTCTCTTTTTTCGTCGGCTTCAGCTGCTGTCTTTTTACATTAAATCCAACCATCTTCTGCAGAAGGTTCAAGGGCCTCTGTTTTTCTACATGGATGATGGGGCCTGAGTATAAGTTTTTATTATGCATCTAACTGGAAAATAAAATACAACTTTTCTTTACTCTGAAGAACAGATTAAAATTAAGTTCTCAAATGTCTTCCAAAAATAGGTCTGGATTTAAGGTCAGCATTGTCCTGTGCCAGTCTTCACATTACCACTTGATGACAAAATTAGCAGCTTCAATTTAACCAAAGCAAAATAGTTATGGACCCTAAAATTATGTTGCTCTGACCTTGACCCACTCTGCCATGCATGTAAACATGTTCCTGTTCATTGGCTGTATATTTTATATACTTGTACTTGTACGAACTCCCTATAACTGCGAGCTGGTGTTCTTTACAGCCGATGTTGTAGAGATGTTGAGGCACAGCATCATACTGGCGTGGGAGCAGGTTATGGCAGCTACTTTTTCAGTCCCGGAGTACAACTAAAAAGCATGCTGTGTGCGATGCTTCTTTAACAGACTCCACCACCATGGGGACTATGGTGATCCCTGTCCCATTAGCCAGGCTAGGCCTGATACTGGGGGTACCATGGAGAGGTGGGACAGTGTCTTGGTTAACTATGGTTCACTAACCCTGACACTGGCATATCATCGATTGATTGGCTTTCTGCCATGCTTTGAAGACACTTGTCTGATTGCCTCATCAGACAAGTGTCTTCACCCCCAGATTTCTTATAAAGAAAATATTTAGAAATGAACATAAATAAATAGTAACCATGAAACTATGAAACTTACACATGCAGACTTTGCATCTTGTATAGCAAGAAGAACAGCGAAATTCTCAAGTGTAAAAATCCAAAGTAAAACAAAAAAGATTAATAAAAAGAATTGTTTGATTAATAACAATGATAACCATAATGACAACACCATGACTGATTACTCTGCACTTACATGTCATTTCCTAAAGAGTCAAGTTGGCAGTCAACAAGTCCATTTTCTGGAGGTTTTGGAGTTGGGCAGTCTGTTCACAGAAAAACATGCTACTTTAACTAGATTCAGCATGTGGTTAGGCAAGGAGTAAGAGTAAATGAGTAGATATATCTTCTTACTTATATCCTTCCCGTGCCGTTAAATGTCACATAGGGCTCGCAAGGTATTTCACCAATTTTTCCAGTCTTCTGCGAGTCTTTCAACCTCATCAAGGGATTTTATGCCTATTAATCTGGCCTCTCCTAACAATGTCCTCTTCAGAGTTTCAAGTGGTCTGCCTCTTTTTCTTTGGCCTATTGTGTTCCATTTTATAGCTTTTTGTGAGATTCTCTGACTGCTTCTTCTCATCACATGACCAACATATGTCCATCTCCTTTTCCTGATCACCCATGAGACTGGTTGTTGTTCAGTCATGTCTTATCTCTGCATTGTTCTTGAATTCTTTCCACTTGATGCCGAGTACTTTACTTAGGCATTTGTTTTCAAAAGAGTCTAATTTCTTTTCTATTTCTTTAGTTGTTTTCCAGCTTTCACATGCATAAATCAGGGTGGATATTATATTTAAAATGAATAGTCTTAACTTTGTTTTTGTGCTTATAATATGTAGCTGCCTAGGTATGCAAATTGATTGACTTCTTCAATATCTGTCCCTTCTATGTGAATTTTTCCATTTTGATTAATGGGAAGTTTCATTATTTTTGTTTTGTTCTTGTTAATTTCAAGTCCTATTTTGTTAGCCAGTGAACACAGACTGTTTTTTCTTCCATGGAATTCACATTGTTACTGATAAGAGTTATGTCATCAGCAAAATCAACATCTTCTCGTTGGGTCCCACGTACCCAATCAATACCTGTGTTACCTGTGCAGCATTTTTTTATTATGAAGTCTATTGTAATTCCAAAAAAGTAAAGGAGACAGTATACATCCTTGTTTCACACCTGTTTCAATCTGGAACCATTCGCTCATCCCTTCTTCTGTTTTGACTGCACAAACATATCCATTGTAGAAGTACTTAATGATGTTGACAATTTTAGATGGTATTCCATATAGACTTAAAATTCTCCACTATGAATCTCTGTGTATGCTATCAAATGCCTTTTTTAAAGTCTATGAAGTTCAGTATTAGTGGTTTCTGCTTTTCAATATGTTCTTCAAGTATTATTCTGAGAGTAAAGATCTGGTCGAGACAGCTTCTCCCTTTTCGAAATCCTGCTTGTTCTTCTCTCATTGCAGTATCCACTATATCTTTGAGTCTATTCAAAATGACCTTGCAAAATACTCTTGACACAACTGATATTAAGGTTACTCCTCTCCAATTGTTACAGTCACTAAGGTTGCCTTTTTTTTGGTATTTTAACAATGATTCCTTTTTTTTCCATTTAGAAGGGATCTTTTCTTCTTTCCAAATCTTATTAAACAGTCTCTGTAGTTGTCTCATGTTGTCACTATTGATTGCTTTTAACATTTTGAGTGTCATTTCATCTTCACCTGCAGCTTTGTTGATAGCCATTAAATTCACTACTGTTTTAACTTCATGCAATGTAATTTCATCTAGGTTGACATTTAGTCGTGGGGCTGGTAAGTCGGTTTCAAGTTTTAACAATTCTTTTGGGTGTGGTCGATTATGTATTTCTTGGAAGTGTTCAGCCCATCTTTGCTTTTGGTTATAATGCCAAAATATCACAAAAGTGTTATCATTAAATAATAAAGCTGTTCTTACTTTTTTTCCTAGTTTATACATTTAGGTATTACACAGGAGTTCTTGGTGAAAAAAGCAGCTGCAGGAATACATATCTGTGACAAAACTAAAATATTCATAAATCAAGAAATGAACATGAAGGAAGAACTATATCATTCCATTTATCTGCATAATGAAAGTGTGAACGACAGTTATGGCCATCTTTTGAAGACCCTCCAAACCCATGACTTCTGATATATTTAAAGTTAAGATATCCAAAAAGACCACAGGGGTCAAGATTTGTAACCAGATATTGCAGTACTACATATATAATTCATACATTAATTAAAGGCCTTAGCAGATCAGTGCTATCTGTGTTTGCAAGGAAACTTTCTTGTGCTGATTAAGGGGCAAACAACGCTTTCGATAATGGAGGTTAACAGTAAGAAAGAGGTCACCTGAAAGATGTAGAGGTGGCTGAGAAGAAATCATCAGAAAAATGACATAAAAAAATACTACAGACAAGACAATTTAGAAAGCTTTCATTAGTGGATCGTCACGTCAAGCTAGATTAATTAAGTCTGAAGTATATAAGGAAGTAAAATATGTAAGTAAATAGTTATGTAAGAATAATGGCGTGGAAAAGATTTTTCCACGTATTCCTGTGTATATGCGTGTTTCTATAATACTGTCTCCTTGTTAGCTATTCAACTTACTTGGCGAGGCATCTCTTTTGATTCTTGGGGATCTGGTTAAAACATAAATAAACACATATATCTTTATTAGTAATATATTAGTAATACAGCTATTAAAACTAATAACAAGTATGCAATATAATATATTTATTTGGAAAGAAGAAAAGGTCCCTTCTAATTGGAAGAAGGGAATCATTGTTAAAATACCAAAAAAGGGCAACCTTAGTGACTGTAACAACTGGAGAGGAGTAACCTTAATATCAGTTGTGTCAAAAGTATTTTGCAAGGTCATTTTGAATAGACTCAAAGATATAGTGGATACTGCAATGAGAGAAGAACAAGCAGGATTTCAAAAAGGGAGAAGCTGTCTTGACCAGATCTTTACTCTCAGGATAATACTTGAAGAACATATTGAAAAGCAGAAACCATTAATACTGAATTTCATAGATTTTAAGAAGGCATTTGATAGCATACACAGAGATTCATTATGGAGAATCTTATGTCTATATGGAATACCATCTAAAATTGTCAACATCATTAAGGACTTATACAATGGATATGGTTGTGCAGTCAAGACAGAAGAAGGGATGAGTGAATGGTTCCAGATTGAAACAGGCGTGAAACAAGGATGTATACTGTCTCCTTTACTTTTTGGGATTACAATAGAATTCATAATGACAAAATGCTGCAAAGGTAACACAGGTATTGACTGGGTACATGGGACCCAACTAGAAGATGTTGATTTTGCTGATGACATAACTCTTATCAGTAATAATGTGAATTCCATGCAAGAAAAAACAGATAGCCTATCTTCACTGGCTAGCAAAATAGGACTTGAAATTAACAAGAACAAAACAAAAATAATGAAAATTCCCATCAATCAAAATGGAAAAATACACATAGAAGGGACAGATATTGAAGAAGTCAATCAATTTGCATACCTTGGCAGCTACATAGACCAGGATGGTGACACTAGAAAGGAAGTTAGGATCAGAATTGCAAAAGCAGCATCAATCTTCAAGAATCTTGAGAACATATGAAATTCAAAAGTTATAAGCACAAAAACCAAGTTAAGACTATTCAATTCAAATGTAATATCCACCCTCATTTATGCATGCGAAAGCTGGAAAACAACTAAAGAAATAGAAAAGAAATTAGACTCTTTTGAAAACAAATGCCTAAGGAAAATACTCGGCATCAAATGGAATGAATTCAAGAACAATGCAGAGATAAGACAGATGACTGAACAACAACCAGTCTCACGGGTGATCAGGAAAAGGAGATGGACATATGTTGGTCACTTGATGAGAAGAAATGATCAGAGAATCCCAAAACAAGCTATCAAGTGGAACACAACAGGCCGAAGAAAAAGGGGCAGACCGCGTGAAACTCTGAAGAGGACATTATTAAGAGAGGCCAAGTTAACAGGCATAAAATCCTTTGTTGAGGTTGAAAGACTCGCCGAAGACAGGAAAAATTGGCGAACTACTTTGCGAGCCCTATGTGACGTCTAACGGCACGGGAAGGATATAAGATATAAGATAAGAATATAATATATATATATATATATATATAAACTGAATGATAACTAAAATGTGTTCAGCAAACACAAGATATCTCCTGGTGAGCGACAAGGAGGGGGGGGGGGGGAATGATAAATTTAAAACTAGCAGACGACACAAATGACCAAGCAGGAAGTGATAACCTCATTCATTCATTCATTTGCATGTCCCTTGCGGAACTTTGCCTCCCAAACAGCACTCCTGTAGGCCTCTCGGTTGTGAGCAAGATGGCCTGCTGCTGTTGTATCCATTTCCAGATCGTCAACGATGTCTTGCAGCCATCTTCGTTTTGGTCTTCCTATTTTTCTTTTTCCCATTATGTACCCTTCCAATATGGTCTTCTCTAAATTATCATGACGTTTAATGTGTCCAAAATATTTAAGTTTTCTCTCTTTAATCCTCTTTACTAGCCAGCCTTCTTCAATATTAAGTTCTTGTAGTATAGATATATTTGTTCTTTTTTGTCCACGATATTTGGAGAACTCTTCTGTAGCATTTACATTCAAAGGCATTTATGTGTTTCTCAGCTGTTTTGTTAAGTGTCCAGGTCTCACAGGCATATGTTGCTATGGGAAAGATGCATGCCCTTAAAAATCTTATTTTTGTGGTTCTGTCTGCTCCTCTCCACAGATTCTTTATTTGTTTTACTTTATGAAGAGCGATAGATGTCCTCCTTTTAATTTCCCTCATTGTATCTCCATTATTAGTTAGTAGTGATCCAAGATATTCAAAACTCTCCACTTCTTCCAGTTTTTCCTCATTGATACATATTTCAGTTGCCTTGTTTGTTTTGTCAGTTGTCATCACTTTAGTTTTCTTTGCATTAAGATAGAGGTTCTGCTCTTCGCTGTTCTTGTGATAACCTAACGAATGATTATCGTCTGTTCCTTGCAATAGAAAAATATGGAGCGGAGAAGAAGCGCGAAAACAGAAACAAAACGACAGCCAAAGTCTGTTTCATCGATACAAAGAGGAAGGGAGAGAGGAAACTTAATGCATGCTTGAAGGAGTTTCAGTAATATGGAATCTTCAAAATTTAACTTTCTAAAGAGGAATCATGATAATATCATACATCTGTCATGTAGGAAATAAAGCGAATAATTACGTTATGGACTGCAATCCATAGACAAAGACTTACGATGCCATAACAACTGGAGGTTATGAAATACCAGAGATTAGATATACTGATGACACGGTATTACTGTCCACAACACAAAAATAAATGAAAAACTAATTATATCAATCCGTAAGAATAGTGAAGAGCAAAACCTCTATCTTAATGGGAAGAAAACTAAATTGATGACAACTGACAAAACAAAAACTGAAATATGTATCAATGAGGAAAAATTGGAAGAAGTGGAGTTTTGAATATATTGGATCATTACTAACTAAAAATGGAGATACAATGAGGGAAATTAAAAAGAGAAAATCTATCGCTCTTCAAAAAGTAAAACCGCTAAAGAAGATGTGGAGAGAAACAGAAGAACTACAAAAATAAGATTTAAGGGCATGTATCTATCCCATCGCAATATATGCCTGTGAGACCTGGACACTTAATAAAACAGCTGAGAAACACATAAATGCCTTTGAATGTAAATGCTACAGAAGAGTCATTCAAATATCATGGACACAAAAAGAACAAATATATCCATACTATAAGAACTTAATATTGAAGAAGGCTGGCTAGTAAAGAGGATAAAAGAGAGAAAACTTAAATATTTTGGACACATTAAACGTCATGATTATTTACAGAAGACCATCTTGGAAGGGTACATAATGGGGAAAAGAAAAATAGGAAGACCAAGGCAAAGATGACTGCAGGACATAGTTGATAATCTGCAAATGGATGCATCAGCAGCAGGGCATCTTATTTAAAGGCCTACAGGAGCGCTGTTTGGAAGGCAAAATTCGGCAAGGGACATGCAAGTGACTGACTGGCTGCAGTCTACTAAATTCCATGGAAAGAAAACTGCATTGCGGAGCATAAGATGGAGATTTACACATGCTTTCTCCGTTGAGGACTCCCTCGGCCTCCCCCCCCCCCCGGGGAAACAAGGTCATTCAATTCCACATGCCCTTTACTCCTCCTCCTTCGTTAAATCTTCTCTCGAATGATACCCCCCCCCCCCCCGGGATTCACCTTTCCGTTTAACACTAGTTTTATACCAAAGCAAAACAGAAATTACCCTTGCCCAGTACCAACTCCAGAGATCTTCATCTCACCTTCTTATTTGAATACGGTTGTCACTAACTTCAGTTAACTCGGTATTGTATAAATTCTACCCTTCGTTACATTCTGGCGGATTCTGTTAATAATAGGTCTAAACTTTTCAAGATTGATTCCTCGGATTTATCTTCTGTTCCTCTAAGCCATACAGAAACATAGAACATCGAAGCTAGATTAGCAGTGTACCCGAGTGAACAGCATTTTTTCCTCAGTCGCTGTCTGATAATTCTTACTTCTATTATCTTTTCTTGGGGTTTTATCCTTGCTGATATCAACCACAAAGTCTGCCACTGTATAACGTTTGCTGTGAGCATGTCTATTCATAATGTTTTCTTTATATCAGCCCTCTTGTTAGACCAGACAAGACGCCTGATTTTCCTATAAATTCTCTCCCTTAGTGTTGAGAACACCATCGTCGAGAATAAAATCTGTATTGGGCCTGCACTTCCTGCACAACACGGCAGTAATGCTCAATTGCCGTGTGATTGCTGGAGAAAATAATTAAATATCAGTTACTGTTATAACTATTTCTGTATTTAGAAGTCTGAGTGGTTTAGTGGTTAGTGTGCTCATGTCTTATGGAGAGGTCAATGGTTCAAATTCGGCGGGAGGTACTCCAATCACCCAGTTCTTTCTGGAGTTGAGGAAGTAATGACGTCCAGGCATGATGCTGACCACTGACCACACACCCTGTCCTATGTCGACAAGTTAAGGGAAAGAGAAACGCTAGCATCAAATCCATGGGTGGTATGATAGGGCTACGTTTTATTTCTATGCTAAATAAATGAATAAAGTATACCCTTTTTTACTTCCTGTATAATTCACATCACGATGAAACAGAGACCAAATTTTAGCTCGTCTTGTTTTTACAGTGTTGGTCTACATTTTATCACCATTAACAGTAGCGGTCTTCACGAAGATTCGTGAAGCAAATGCATTGAAATGTAAGCAGTCCCAGCTTCAAGTGTGGCCTTACCTTGCATCCGTCATCGACGAGCAAATGACTAAACCAAAGCACAAGGCCTTCAAGAAGGCCCTTGACGCCATGGTCAAAGCAGCTTTGCTCACTACAGAATATTCCTATATGCCGAAAGACAACAAAATCTGCGTTGTATGAAGCACTCGGCCACTTTCCTATGAAACAAGTATGATGGGACAAAATGTCCCTCCTACTGTCGATCTACTTCGGATATTGAGTTTATATACGTTTGCGATTCTTGCACTATGTTCAGATCAGGTTTACGTGTCAACCAAAGGTCAAACTATGAGTAAATCACCGAGATATTGATAATATTATGTATTCGTCAGATTCCTTTATGACATTTACTTTCAGTTCAGTAAGACTTTCATAAGTTTCTCTGACAACATTTGCGAAGGTACCAGACAACGGGAATGATATTTATTAGTTTGAAAAATACATTGTTATCTTATCAGAGAAGATTCATGCGACAGTAGCCACTGTTGCAGCTTATAATTTCACTTTCACAAAAATAGACACATGATACTGACGAATGTATTTTATGAAGACAAGTGAGTCTCCATGCTGACTGTGAGATTAGCACTATAAAAGAAGGCATATCTAATTTATTACTATTAGTATTATTCAGAAAACTATATCTAATAAGAGTTTCAGCTACGCAATTTAGTACAATAACTTTTGAAGGGCACAGGAAAAAAGTCAATTCTGAAAATCAGGATCATCATCATCAGGTGCCATGCCCACTGGCATTCGCTGTTATGTTTTTCCTTAATACACTATCCTTCTTGCAGGCCATCAGTTCAGTTGGTGATCTCATCTCACACCATCTCATCTCATCAAACTAATATCATTTCTCTCGGCCTTCCCCCCTCTATTTTTCCTGTTGTTACAATATTTTCAATGCATTGCATGTCTTAGATTCAAGGTTCAAAATTAAAAGACACTGGTGTCATTGCTTTCAGGACAGTAATATATATATACTTCGCTGCATGCCGCAACATCCACCCAAGAGCTTGTTTGATAATAGTTCCTTTCAAGTGTTCGTCGTTTACAATGCGTTTTTTTTTTTTTTGCCACACAGTTCGGATTTTCTGCCAACACACTTAATTTGTCTCAGCTCCAGCAGTCTCCTTATAACTACATTGTCCTTCCATTCCAGGTTCCTCATTTTCCTTCAATCTGTCCATTACAACTTTAGCAATGTCACCCTTGTCCATTGTCAGCCACCCCTTTTGTTTTAGACTATCCAGCAAGTATATCCGCCATTTATTTCTGTGTACTTCCATGTGGCCTGGACAGTAAATCAAAGATAGACTTATCACATATGAATGAATTAACCCATTCTTTTCAAAGCAACTGTGAATCCGTTACAATGACACCGTTAACCACATCATGGCCTACTAGCCACTCCATTGCCGCTGACACAGCTTCGATGTTCATTCGCATTCTTGATGTAGTGACTTAAAAGGTTCCCGAATCATGTGGTGCCACTACTCTTCCATTACTGTGGGCAACAATACCATACCACTTTTGCTATTCCGAGTCACTGAGGCATCTGTATATACTAATGTATCTGAAGAACTACAGTGACTGGAGGAGACCTTGACCCCATAGTTCAACTGCCCTATGTGCCCAGTCCCGACATTCATTACCCTTCTGTATAATAATCTTTGTTACTTTGTTAACCGTGATCTGTCCTGTACCTGTAACCATTTATCGCCTTTGGGCACCTCATCGAGATGGCAAACTGACATCAGACTCAACTATCCAGGATCTGCCTTGTTTGATGCGTTTGCCCTTTATCAATCCCAGCTCCGCATAAAGAGGATGATATAAAGCCACCAACCTTGATGTATGCCTTAACATTGGCTTATATAACTTAACATATGTACTTGTTTTTAGACCGCACACACAGAATGTCAAGCAGATGTCACAGCCGTCGCTGGAGTATCCCTGGTGGCACCCAAGACCACTCTCTTCGCCTCGCTCTGAACACGCTCTACTTTCTTCAGCTGTGCATTTGACAGAGTGAGTTGCCTAAACCATATTCCAGTGGTGATATCACCAGCACCTGTATCAACAAGAACAGAGTTCGCTGTGGAAAGTTTGCCATTAACCTAATCGCTTCTAACGTTTTCCTGACTTTTTGTATTACATTATCACATGGACTGAAGTACATGGCTATATTAAATGCAATCTCCAAATATCTCATGGTCCTGACACTTCATAACCGGTATGGACATCTGAAAGAAGCTTACAAAAAGGTTATCACGCAGATGGCAGAAGATTACGAAGCCCGAAGACTGGCGTAAAAACCTGATGAATAGTTGCATAGTTACTTGATTCCCTTGCCAAAAATAGGTAAAGACAATATAAAACTGAATGAATATCGAATTATAACATTACAAAATGTAAATGGCAAGGCGGCTAAGAGGATAGTAGCCAGGAGACTATCCAGCTTTCTAGAGACCGTTGGGTTACTATCAAATAAATACATTGGGAAGTTATCCTCTAGAAAGTAACTGTAACTGTAAAAAAAGGGGGGCCTAGCTCTGTTGCTGGTCCTGGTGAATGGCTTTATTACATTCGGGGCATGCCCATACGTGTTCGGTCTTTGACATCAGGATTTCCTTCAGCGTTTTTAGGGAGATGACTCCAATGTTCTGGCGATTGTGTGTTGCCCATGATCTAGCATTTAGTTGGGATTTGCAACAACTGCCCTTGGCTACGTGAGTCGTATGTGATAGGTATTATGGGGAAAATTGCTTTGCATTTGTTCGTCGAGGTATTACTTGATGAATTTGTACAGGTCCGATTTTTCCATTTTGATGAGGCCCTCTGGTTTGGCCCTTGCTGCTAATTGGTCGGCTTTGTTGTTTCCGTTGACTCCGGTATAGCCTAGACAGTATATCCATGGGATATTTTTGATGTAGGATTTATTAATTATTTTTTGCCATTCACTTCTTTTTGTTCCACTTTCCTTAATAAATTTTGAAAGTCGGTAATGCGTCTAGGAAGAGACGCAACTAATAACGCAACGACCTTGGCGTATGATATAAAATGAGAGGTTTCAGAGAATAAAAGGAAACTGTAGTTGTGGCACTTGATCTTGAATATCCATACAACAGAAGAGATTATACCAAGTTTTTGACATTTCTGATGGAGTTTGGGGTAAATGCAAGATTGGTTCGAAGGATAGCTTCAATGTTGTTGAGGCGATCTGTTGCCTTGAGATATAAATGAATCTAGAGCCCAAAATCATTGCTACGGGGCTGCCTCGGGGGTCTCCCTTGTCTCCTGTGCTATTCAATGTATATTCTACTGACATTGCTCTGTTACTTGGGAACAATTTGGGACAAACGCTGACATACGCTGATGACATACTGAGGTTGAACTTAAATTTGAAGAACGGACATGCTCTGCTGGTGGTCTAGAGATAGACCTCCTTGCACTCAGGACACTTCCATATGTGCTCAGCCTTTAACCTCGGTGTTGTTCGTAGCGTGTGGTGGCTGATAGTAGCGATGGCACATTGAATGAATACAGCTCGATCTTTTCCGAAAAGTTCTGACTGTCTGCCACTGCCCTTTGTTATTCCCCTTTAGCATAGTCTTTGGTGATAGAAACTGCATTCAATATTTTTTTTCATCTCCCTGTAGTTTTTATAGGGTGGCTGTTATAATTCCTGCTTTGTCCATTTGTAGGTTGCCCAGAGTTTTTGCTTTGTTTGCCAGTTGATTTTATTTCATTACCTTTGATACCGGCATGTTCTGGCCAATAAATCCATATCAGGGAGAACTGTGACGCTTAATTTTGCCAACCACTCACGACACATCACCTATTTTTCGATTTGCTTTTTTTAGCATGCATTGTGAGTCTGATGATATTATAGCTTGTGATGCTTGCTAGCCAGTTTATAGCTCAAGTAGTTTCTTCAGTCTCCATCCTCATGCTGGATGAGCTTGTGGCGAAGGCGCTGGACTATGATACTGGCATACGAGCATGGGAAGTGTAGAGAGGAACTAACCACAAGGGTACAGTACAGGACTGATAAGATAAAAAGTTGATGTGAGGATAGCAGTGCTGTGATAAACCTGAAAAAAAAACCAGGATCTTGTGGTGCTCATTAAATAACAGAATTATAATGTATGTCATTGAAAGTGTATATTTCTGGACAAAAATCAGGACAAAAGGGCCATTTCTGCTACCCAAGTTTTCTTCAGTTCAATGCATCTTCAGTCTTATCTTTGCTGTTTTCATTTTGCAATAGAAAAGATAAATAGTATAGATGAACAATGGGCAATGTTAAGAGTTTCTATTCACCAAACTGTTAAGGAGATAATACCACAAAAAAGAAGGCCCCAAGAATAAATGGATGTGGACAAGAGAAGGAGGAGTAAAATTAACCAAGAAAAGTATAGCAAGATAAATAAAGAAATAAGACACAAATGCAGAAAAGCAAAGGAAGTGTGGTTAAATGAACAGTGCAGACAAATAGAGGACCCCCATAATAAAGACAGCAAAAACATGCACAAACGAGTTAGTGAACGCACAGGCAGGAAGACTAAATATACTACAGGATGCCTGAAATCAAAAAAAGGTAAAATGTTAATGGGAAAAGAAGACATTGTGGACAGGTGGACAGAGTACATCGGTGAGCTATATGGAGGAGAAAGACCAGATACTGAAAACTGTGATGGACCACCAATACTTGAAGATGAAATCATAAATGTCATCAATCACATGAAGAATGGAGAAGCGACTGGGCCTGATAACATAAGAATAGAAAAAATAGAGGCGCTAGAGGAGATAGGAATAAAAATAATAACCAAGTTACTGAATGACATTTACAGCAGTGGTTGTATGCCCATTTAACTGCTTAAATCCACGTTTATAGCACTACCAAAGAAACCAGGTTCAAAGGAATGTGATGACCACAGGACTATCAGCCTCTCATGTCACATAACAAAACTACTTTTGAGAATTATTATGAGAAGAACAAGGAAAAAGATAAAAATGGAAATAGCAGATAAACAGTTTAGAGTTGTTGAAGGAAATGGAACACACAATACCATTTATGCTTTACGAACACTAACAGAAAGAGCTTTAGAAGTACAGAAAGATCTCTACTTATGGTTCATTGATTACACTAAGGCATTCGACAAGGTGAAACATAATGAAATTATTAAAATGCTTGAAGACATCAACATAGACGGCAAAGACCTGAAGATTGTAAAACATCTATACTGGCAGCAAGGAGCAGCAATTCGAATTGAAAATAAAACTGGAAAATATCAACCTATAAAACAAAGGGTGTGACAAGGGTGTGTACTACCTCTAGACCTTTTTTCTTTGTACGGCGAGAATATTCTAAGAACGATCATTAAAGAACCAGGTACAAAAATTGGAGGATACAATATTAACAACCTTCGGTATGCTGACAACACAGTACTGATAGCTGAGAATCAACAAGACCTGCAAAATATCTTGGATAAAGTCGCTAAAGGAAATGAAGAGAAAGGCCTTACTCTGAACATCAAAAAGACAGAGATTATTGTTATATCTAAGAAACAGAATCCACCAGCATGCAGTATAAAATTAAACGGAACTATTCTAAAGAAGATACAGAAATTTAAATACCTTGGAGCAGTAATAACTTCAGATGGGAAATGCAGAACAGAAATTAAGAACAGAATAGGCCAAGCGAAGACTGCATTTCAGAGAATGAGAAACATATTATCCATCACATCCTTATCAATGAATGTTAGAAAACGAGTCCTAAAATGCTATATTGAACCTATCTTATTATATGGAAGTGAATCATGGACAATAGGTAGGTCTGCACAAAAATCATTGGAAGCAGCAGAAATGTGGTTTATTAGAAGAATGTTGCAAATTCCCTGGACAGCAAAAATAACTAAGGAAGAATTGTTGAGAAGAGCTGGAGATACAAAAAAAAAATCTTGTCAAAAAAAAAATAAGAGAGAGAAAGAGAGAGACAATGTACTTTCATAGGACATGCAATGAGAAGAGGGGGCATGAAAATATTATAACAACAGAAAATATTGAGGTAAGAAGATCCAGAGGAAGACCGAGAGAAATGATACTGGACAGTCTGACGAGATGGTGTGAGAGGAGGTCACCAACTGAGCTAATGGCCTGCATGAAGGAGCGTGTACTCTGGAGAAGCATAATAGCCAACGCCAGTCGGTACGGCACATGATGATGATGATGATGATGATGATGATGATGATGATGATGATGATGATGATGATGATGGAGGCCTTTATGAAAATAGTGTACAGTGAGAAAAAATGCGGGACACTGAACCATTCATCATAAGGACAGAACTGCGTACTATCTCTCTTGCCATTCATAACATACATTGACAACAGCTGCAAAGTACTTAACTTGCATTCCAAAATTTCCACCATAGAAATGTCTACTAATCCAGCTTCAAAAATAATACCCTTAAAACTCACAACATCCAGAAGACAACATACCCATAAGGTGGACTATAAGTGATTTCCTTTTTGCTGACGGGCACATACTTACAAAATGTATATGGAAAGCGACTGAGAAGATAACAGCCAGGAGACTATCCGACATCAGAGAAAGACCTATAGCAGGGTATGGATAACTTAACAAGGGCATGTAAAAACCACAGCATGAAAATCGGTGCTGAAAAAAACCGAAAGCATAACCATTGTTAAATTCTAATGAAGATCTTTCTGGACATTAGACCTGTGAAACAAGGTAAGTATTTCAAATACCTAAGAAGTACAATATTATCCTCTGGGAAAATTGATGCCGAAAGTGAGAACAAATACAATAAAGTAAATCAGCTCACTGGACAAATGACTCCTTTACTTAAAAACAGATACATCACAAATTAAACCGAAACAGCACTGTACAACACAAATTTTCTCCCAGCTCTGTGCAATCAATGTCAAACATGGAAACTAACAATTAAAATTGAAGGAAAATCATCACAACAGAAATGAGATGTTTAATGGGAATACTAAATGTAACACGAAGAGACTAAATCAGAAATGACACATTAGGTGTGTGACAGTATTACACAACATCCAAAAACAACACGTCACATGATTTGACCATGTTACACAATTACAGACAGACAGATTCACACAAGAGGTGGAGGGGGGAAATTACAGAATCCTTAAATATCCCGTGTATTAAGCAGTAATTAGTGTATTATATCAAGCAAATCCCCAGGCATTTCATCAGCATCGAAAAGTACATGAGGAAGGAAACAACACAAGACAAAACATAAATGAGGCACGAAGTCATCGTAACCCTACAAGCCTTCACTCGTGTCCACTGAACTCTGAAACTTTGAAAAAAAAAACTTTTATCTTGTTTCTACCTACTTTCTAGTGCATTCGTTATGGATACTTGACCATAAATTTGTCAATAAGTCACTGAATTATCGTCATGCCAGTTTCTGTTGACATTGAGTTCTCCAAATAATAGAATGGTGAACATGTAGGACGTGAATGAATGTGTTCACCTCATGGTTATGCAAAAAAAAAAAAATGAATATCTAAATCATTTTCAATGACATATTTTTTAAAAGATTTCAGTTGAATTCTACAGTTCGTTTCTTTCTTATACAAACTGGGCGAATCATGTATGTCAGCAGCGGATAGAAACATTTTGTTTATGAGAATTTAAAATTGCCTTGTGTGGTCTTCTCTTATCTCATGATGTGGTTTGTTCGTAGTTCATGTTTTGTCTGAACGAATAGTTTCTAAGGAAGTTTTTCCCCCCTTCCCAAGGTAAAAAAACACCATTAGGGAAATAAAATATGGTGTATCCAAATGCCTTATCGTGTGTTTGTTTTCATTGCTGTCTGTTGTTAGGATACATTTTGCAGTTCTATTATATGCTATCGGTAGACGTTTATTATATCTAAAACTTCATACATTTTCTTCACATTCATCTTTCTCATTGATCTTTACATTTGATACTTTTAGTTTACGGTAAATGGATGTCTGCTCTCAAAAGCATGGGGGATATTAATATGCAAGGAGCTCAGATCAAGACACAGTTCCGAGCCCATTTCCTATTTTCGTGTTTGTACGTTTTACATAATAATCAGGGTCAGTATATTGATAGCATTGTTTATGTTAATTATTTTTAACTATTTATTCTTTCCTTCTACCCATAATAGCCACCCAGCCACACACACACACACACACACACACGCACGTGCACACACATACACACACACATAAAACCGCTGGAAATGACTTGTCATGTGCTCCGAGGAGACCCCAGCAACATCACTAAAACAGGCAAGCGATGAACACCCCGAGGGAAAAAAAGAGGGGCCGACCAAAGGCTATCAGGCGGAGAACTGTAGAAGCTGGGACTCAGTACAAAGGTTGGTCGCAGACCATGAGAGGTGGAGAGAATTTGTTGCCGCCCTACTAGACGCCAAGGCTTAATAGGCAGTGATTGCTTAGCCAATCTCCGACAAAGGACATGGATGGATGGATGGATGGATGGATGGCTGGATGGCTGGATGGATGGAGTACCCGTCTACGATAGTCTAATACAGGGTTTCTCAATCCGCGACGGATCTACATGGGTTCTACCAGAGATCGTGAATGAAAATTCCCTCCTAGTTAAGCACTTCTCGCGAAAATCTAGGGTCTCGCTGACATCCACTTGAGAAACCCTGTATCTAGCCTACTCTATTATGTTTTTAAACTTTGAGCCACGCTTCAGAGATCACATAGATAAGAGGCTTTTTTTAGATTTACTTTATTTCTAATAATTTTTTCTGTATATTTCTGTCATTATACATGTTCTTATAATTATAAGAATGCTGGAAGACATCTACATAGAATGGGAAAGATCTGAAACTCATCAAAAACATATATTGGCAACAATCAGTAGCAATGAGGGTTGTGAGCCAAAAAAGGAGTATTCCAAGACATAAAATTGGGAGTGAGACAAGGATGTGTTCTATTTCCTGACCTCTTCTTCTTTTACAACGAAAACATAATGAGAAATATAGAGAACATGCCAGGAATATCAGTTGGCGGGTACAACCTAACAACTTAAGATATGCAGACGGCACAGTTCTGATTGCTAAAAGTGAATGGGAGCTACATGCTCTTCTGGACATTGTGGTTTGTGAAAGTAAAAGTAAAGGTCTCAGCCTGAATAAAAATAAGACTAAAGTGATGGTCATCTCACAGAAAAGAATGCCACCAAAATGTAGCATTACCATCGATGGCACAAATCTGAAACAAGTTGATAGATTCAAGTGCTTAGAAACTATTATAACAACTTATGGAAAATGTCACAATGAAATAAAAAACAGACGTGCTCAGGCCAAGTCAGCATTCTAGAAAATGAGAAATATCTTGTGCAACGGATCCATATCAATGGAAACAAGATTCCGAGTACTTAAATGTTACATCGAGCCACTTCTGTTTTATGGGTATGAAGCATGATCTATGAATAAGAGAGTAGAGCGAAAAATGGAGGCCATGGAAATGTGGTTTATACGAAGGTTGTTGAAGGTATCATGGACAGCCGAGAAAACCAGTCAAGAAGTCTTAAGAGAGGCTGGAGTTAAAAACCAAATTATAGCAAAGATCAGAGGCAGACAAGTGGGATTTATAGGACATATCCTGAGAAGAGGAAAATTGGAACACACTGTGACAACTGGAAAAACTGAGGGAAGAAGAGACAGAGGAAGACAGAGAGAGAAGTTACTGGATGGGCTGTCAGTGTGACTAGGAAGAAAGTCGCCGGCAGATCTCATCATCAACACAAAAGACAGGGAGTTGTGGAGAGAAATGATCGCCTACGCCAAGCGGCATGGCACTTAGAACTTAGAACATATTTTTCTTTCATTAAAAATTACAATTTTAATTTTGTTTCCTTGTTGTTAATTTCTTTTTATTTCCATGAATTGTGATATTTTGTTTCAGATATCCATTTCATTTGTCGCTTGTCAACATAGCAGTCACTGGTCCATGCATATTACGGCTTTCAGGATGCAGTAAAAAATTCTCCATTTCTCACGGTCTGCGCAACCTGTGTATGGTACTTCTGTTCTTTCTATCACATGACTGTTTCAGCAACATAGTTTGGATCTTTCTGTATTGCACGACCCATACATATGCAGCAAAATTTTGCTATAATGCGTAAATATATTATTTTTGTTTAAACTTCATGTGATTTTCTCTTTTATTAAACTAGCCCATCACTTTTTCTATTGTATGTGTTTTAAAAATTCTGAGAACTGTGGCTAGGAAAGTTCAGAGTTCAACTCTAGACCGTGTGTTCTTGTTGTCATCCCCCCTTCCCGCACCATCATTGTCGTTTTCATCTTCTAAGAGAGGTCAAAACCTTTCAGCATCCTATTGTCAGGTAGGAATCAGTAATATATTATTCTTTTCCCCAGCACTAAAGTGTAGACTTTGGACATTTTTTGTCAGTGTTTCATTAGTAAGCGGTGCTGAAATCAGTGGTGCGCATAAGAGATTTTAAAAAACGAAAAAAACTTAGTGCTAGGAGAATTTGAGATTAACTTGTCATATCTGGTTGATAATTTATAATAAACGCAGGAACTTTGGATTACACTGGCCATTTAAAAAAAAAACTGCAATAGTTATAAAATAGCGCGATAGTGACGGCAATGTGCCGTACTCTAAATGCAAAAAATGAGTATCCTAGTTTGCCTTTTAACAGATAAATCAGAGAGAAAATGACATCAGTAAGAACTTTCACTGTCCAGATTTACTATCACCGTATTTTATGACAGCATAAACAGTTCAAACCTGACGTAACAGATATTAGTGGAGGGTAGTTTCAAGTTTAGTGTCACGCCAAGGGCAAACAGTGTAACCACGTGAGAGTAGTTCATCGAATGTGACCTGGCACAAATGTTCTTTCAGTGCAGTTGATCTATTTTCTAGATCACGTGATGTACAAACGTAAACATCCATGCATTGACAGTACGTTATAGTTTATTTTTCAAACAGTGGTCACGGCATTTTTTTTTTGTATGAAAAGAGTATTCTTGTTGTATCTCTCACTACCGTTCGATCTAAAAACTATGGGTTTATGGTGTCATGGTTCAGTCAGGAAGTGAGATGAATTGGCTACAACAGATCTGCTCATCTCTCACTGCAGATCTTAGAGTTAAGCAGCTGTTCAGTAGCTTCAACACCACAAAAGAACACATCAGCACCCCCGAATGACCTCAATATCCCGAAAGCGCTAGGATGAGCTCTTGATCAACACTGCCTGGCCGACCCTGGTGAGGGTGTCATTTCTGACACAACCATCTCTTTTCAAGGTTTGCTGCAATGAAACCCCAGCTTGCTCTATTTCTCTTATTCATAGTGCACCCAGTCAAGCCGATTTCTATTTCCAATCCAGTTAAATCTGGAATTCTACAGGTTTCCGAAGCAGTCCACTAGCGTCTGCCTCAGATCTAGACCCCGTGGTCATGTCTAAGTTGCATAGGTCTAAAATCTTAGACATTCCTAGACCACATGTTCTGAATTGGGTGCGCAGTACAAGGGCAAACATGTCATAAGTCAGTAGAGATGACTTATAATCCGCAATAATAAATTCCTAATTGATCTTTTTTTTTTGTAGCTAATGAGTTAAACTCATTACTTGCGTCCAGCCTACGTGCCACTGCAGTATGTGGTGATCTTGTATAATGGCTTTCGCCTTGGTTGACTGTGTCCTTATGTAGTTTCACTTACTGATTCTTAATAAATGATAAAACTTATTAATTTCCAGCAATTCCTCAGTAGGAGATCTACTAAAAGGCAATTTTTGGTCTTAAGAGCAAGTTAGTTTTGACATGACTTCCAACCTCTCTTGTTTATTGTGTGGCTGCTATAGGGAGTTACAGTAGGTGAGTAATTTTCTCTTATCCAGGTCTTTGCACTGGTTTGCCTTCTGTAAGTTATTTTTTAAAATTTTCTTCCCCGAAGTTGGAGAACATCATTTCATTTGGCGAAATTGTATGAGTTCTGTTACACTGTTTTGTCCCAACACAGAAACTTCTGCCGTCTTTATTGTTCCATTTAACTAAATTTGCCCCGATCGTTTAATGGGAGGAAACGCATCCCTTAAACGACGGTTCTCAATTACCGTTTATCCGTGTTCCTTATATTTTGCATGCTCAGTTTGTTTTTTTTTTTCCGCGCGCTTGAGTAGAGTACGCGTGCATGTATACAGTATTTGACTTTTGTACCCGCTTTTAGGACGAATTCTATTGCGCATTTAAGATATATGGTGGTGTAAATATGTTATGAACGTTTTATATGCAAATGCAAATGGAAGAAAGGCTAGGTTTCCCTTTTTGGCAGAGGTTAGGAAACTAGCTCGCCGTATGTGCAAAGTATACCTGTATTAGCTATGAATGTAACTAGGAACGTCAGTGTAGTATAGCAATTAGCTCTGAAGTCACATACCGGAAAAGAAAGGGGGAGAGAATATACCTAATATAAAGTAGGAATGGGGCTATTGCCGCTTTACATTTACTTTAGTAGTTTAACATCCCCTTGGAGGGCTATAGAAACGAGGACTTAGGAATTCGAGAAACCGTATTTAAAATAGTCATCATCATCATTGTCATCATCATGCCAGTTCTATTTTGATGTAAATTCTTCTTGTCATGGCGGCACTGCCGTCGCATCATCATATTTTGCTTCCAATTCCTTCATCCTAAGTGGAGAAAATATGTCATTAAAGATGAATTAGTGATATATTAGAAATAAGAAGAGAAACGATATGTTTCGTCTTCAATTATGTACATAATATATTTTCCACACATTCTTGACTTTAACGAACTGTTGCACTGGAAGTATATATTTTAAGCTAACATCGTTTCTTACAAATAGACATTTAGCTACAAAGTTTCGCTCTTGAATGTTTCGTTAGACAATCTATCTCATGGTTTTTTTTTCTTAATATAATCGGGCTTTGCGGAGACGAGACAAGTTTGTAGTCACCAGTCACTCAATACGGACTGACAAACAATTAGATTTTTTAAAAACAGTTACGTACATTCGTGTTCCTATTTTTTAAAGTCGTCATCATCATCATGTGCCTTCTCCAGAATGAAGGTTGACGGTAATGAATCTCCAGTTCCCTGGCCTTGATAGTGCAAGGCTGTGTCTTGTCCATTCTCGTATGTTATCTTCCCATCTACATCTCTGTCTTCCTCTTGCTCTTTTTCTTTCCACCTTTCCTTTTAGTATGGTCTTCAGTATATTTATGTCTTCTGATATGACCAAAGTATTTTTTTTCTTCATCTTTATTTATTTATTTTTGAGAAGTTCACATTGCATGCTGAGCTGCTCTAAAACGTGTGCATTTGTTCTTTTCATTCTCCATGTTATATGACCTAGTTTTCTGTAGAACCACATTTCTGTTACATTAATCTTTCTCACAATTTCTTAGCTCGGAGTCCAGGTTTCTGCTCCATGTTTTTATAGGCAGATTTCTGGATAGCAGCACTGTCTTCATGGTATTGAATGTATGTTCTGCCATTCTTTTCTTTATCTCCACCTCACATCGCCCATCTTCAGCTAATGTAGCTGTAGTTTGTTACTTGTTCCAGTCTCTCTATGTTTATGGTTATATCCATCCGTGGCTTCTGGTCTTTCCTGCTGAACACCATTACTTTGGTCTTCTTGATACCGATCTCAAGTCCCTTGACTTGTGTTGCGTATCATATCTATTAATTTATGTAGGGTCTGTGGATTCTCTGCTAGAAGGGGTGTATCATCTGCATATCTTAAATTGTCGACATTTCTCGCACCCCTTCCCCCACACACACATCTATGTTCACTCCTGGTAGTTCATCTGAGTGTTTGAAGATGGTCTCTGTGTATTTGTTGAATAGACATGGAGACAGAACAGATCCTTGTCCCACTCCCTTCTTTATGGGTACATTTGTTGATATCACTGTGCCATATCTTACTGATACTTCCTGTTCCCGGTAGAGATTTGTTATAATTTGGATGTCTTTGCCATCAAGACTGATTTCCTCAAGACATTTTATTAGTTTGTCATGCATCACTTTATCAAATGCTTTAGTATAATCTATAAAACAGGCGATATACCTTTCTGAACTTCCATGTATTTCTCTACTAGCTTTCTTATGCAAAAAAATTGCCTCACTTTTCCCGTTATTCTGCGTGAAACCAAACTGCTCTTCATTAACTTCTTTAAAATGCTCCTTTAAAAAATACACCTAGTTATTTGTTTTAAAAAATGCACCTAGTTATTTGTTATCACAGCGTTATTGCAGAATCTTTAAGTGTAGTAAATTTATATACAGTATTTATTACTGTATTTAGTTACTGTAATTACTGTACTTCGCTACAAACAGTAACTGTATGTGAGAAAGACTTGCATCACAGAGTGTGCATAGCTCTGCATTTTCTGCTACTTGATAAAGGAGTTTCGTTGAAATGCTGAATTGTTTTCTTTTATTGCAGGGTGCTCTCGTTTTAAAACCATTTTTTTCTTTACTTCCTCATTTTTATCATTTTATAACGCTGCAATATACACTGTCATTGGCCTCCAATTAAATCTATGTGATCAGGCTGATTTGATTTATAGCTTCCTCATCACAACGTGCCGCTGGATTGATATCGCGTAGTTTATTTTGGTCATGGTCAAGTTCCCGGCTACACACCATCACCTGTTGCTGTCTTGCTGGGTCCAACATGTAACCAGCGCATTAGCTTGAATGTGTAAGTTGGTGGAGTAAGTAAACACCTGATCATTGAGAAGAAGTAACATATAAACATAGTGCATTTCTTATCCCCCAAACACTAATTCGCATGCAGCTTTACATATGATTGTGTATAGCTTTTGGAGTTAATCATGTGCGAAGTATTTATCTATGTGTGTGTTAGTCATTAGCCAAGTATTTATCTGTTATTATTATTGTTGTTGTTGTTGTTGTTGTTATTATTATAAAAAGGAACTAATATAATTGCTATGTCGTTGCTTTTAACCTTTGTGTTCCCCCTGAATGCTAAATACATACTTGTTACTGCAAAGCTTTGGTTTAGAGCTTCCACCTCATATCTTATATCCTTCCCGTGCCGTTAAACGTCACATAGGGCTCGCAAGGTATTTCGCCAGTTTTTCCTGTCTTCGCGAGTCTTTCAGCCTAATCAAGAGATTTTATGCCTGTTAATTTGGTCTCTCTTAACAATGTCCTCTTCAGAGTTTCACGCGGTCTGCCTCTTTTTCTTTGGGCTGTTGTGTTCCACTTGATAGCTTGTTTTGGGATTCTCTGACTGTTTCTTCTCATCAAGTGACCAACGTATGTCCATCTCCTTTTCCTGATCACTCATGAGACTGGTTGTTGTTCAGTCATCTGTCTTATTTCTACATTGTTCTTGAATTCATTCCACTTGATGTGTCATATTCTTTAATGTGGATATTAGATTTGAGTTGAATAGTCTTAACTTGGTTTTTATGCTTATAACTTTTGAATGCCATATGTTCTCAACATTCTTGAAGATCAATGCTGCTTTTGCAATTCTAATTTTAACTTCCTTTATGGTGTCACCATCCTGGTCTATGTAGCTGCCAAGGTGTGCATATTGATTGACTTCTTCAATATCTGTCCCTTCTATGTGAATTTTTCCATTTTGATTAATGGGAAGTTTCATTATTTTTGTTTTGTTCTTGTTAATTTCAAGCCCTATTTTGCTAGCCAGTGAAGGCAGGCTATCTGTTTTTTCTTGTATGGAATTCACATTGTTACTGATAAGAGTTATGTCATCAGCAAAATCAAGATCTTCTAGTTGGGTCTCTTGTACCCAGTCAGTACCTATGTTACCCATGCAGCATTTTTTTATTATGTCTATTGTAATTCCAAAAAGCAAAGGAGACAGTATACATCCTTGTTTCACACCTGTTTTAATCTGGAACCATTCACTCATCCTTTCTTCTATTTTGACTGCACAAACATATCCATTGTAGAAGTACTTAATGATGTTGACAATCTTAAATGGTATTCCATATAGACTTAAAATTCTCCACAATGAATCTCTGTGTATGCTGTCAGATGCCTTTTTTAAAGTCTATGAAGTTCAGTATTAGTGGTTTCTGCTTTTCAATATGTTCTTCAAGTATTATTCTTAGAGTAAAGATCTGGTTGAGACAGCTTCTCCCTTTTCAAAATCCTGCTTGTTCTTCTCTCATTGCTGTATCCACTATATCTTTAAGTCTGTTCAAAATGACCTTGCAAAATACTTTTGACACAACTGATATTAAGGTTACTCCTCTCCAATTGTTACAGTCACTAAGGTTGCCTTTTTTGGTATTTTAACAATGATTCCTTTTTTTCCATTTAGAAGGGACCTTTTCTTCTTTCCAAATCTTATTAAACATTCTCTGTAGTTGTCTCATGTTGTCACAATTGATAGCTTTTGACATTTCGGGTGTTATTTCATCTTCACCTGCAGCTTTGTTGTTAGTCATTAAATTCTCTGCTGTTTCAATTTCATGCAATGTAATTTCATCTAGGCTGACATTTAGTTGTGGGGCTGGTAAGTCAGTTTCAAGGTTTAACAATTCTTTTGGGTGTGGTTGATTAAGTATTTCTTGGAAGTGTTCAGCCCATCTTTGCTTTTGGTCTTTACTTGATGTTAATAGGGTTCCAGTTTTGCTAAGGATTGGTCTTTCTTTAGATGTAATAGTACTTGTTAGCTTCTTTTGTATGTTATATAAAGTTTTGCTGTCTCCTGTTTTTGCTGCTTTCTCTGCCTCTTTCGCCATATTGTCTATGTTTCTCTTTTATCCCTTGCAGCTGAACTTTTTTTACTTTCTTGTCTGTTTCTTTATATGTTGCTTTCGCCAGATCTTTTCCAAGGTCTGTTTTTACATTCAACATGTCTAATTTGGCTACTCGTCTTTCATGTATGTATTTCCATGTATTTTCTGATATCCATGCTTTTCTATTTGGTTTTTTAGTCCAGCACTTGCTTTTGCTGCTGTGATTATGGCTGTGCTGTAAGAATTCCATAATTCATCTATACCTATCTCCTCTACTTCACTGGGTGTTGTGGAATGATTGGCAAGTTCCTGATTGAAATTACTATTAGTATTCTCTTCTTTTAGGCTGTGGCTGTTTATCTTTCTGTGTATTGATTTCTTGTGTTGGCTTTTCAGTTTTTGTTTTATTATCCCTGTACACAGGTTGTGATCACTGTTAACATCTGCACTCCTATATGCCCTTACATCTATCAGAGATGTTCTGTATTGCTTTGTAATACAAAAATGATCTATCTAGTTTCTAGTTCTGTCATCTGGAGATATCCACGTTGTTTTATGTATCTCTTTGTGTGGAATTATTGTGCCTCCAATGACCATGCCCTCTGTTAGACATATTTCAATTAATCTTTCTCTGCTCTGATTTACCATGTCAATTCCTTCTTTTCCCATCACTTTTTCAACGTCGGTGTTATCTTTCCATACCTTAGCGTTGAAGTTCCCCATAGCCATTAGGATGTCATGCTTAGGGACTTTGTTGATGATTTGTTGCAATTGGTGATATAAATCTGATCATTTCTGGAGTTATTACCATACATGTTTTGTTAGCATCAAATTACAAGGGTGTATGAAAAATTATTGACCATACCAAGAAGGGAATGACCTAGAGCCATGAAGCTTGCATGTTGTTCTACATATTCACACCAAAGGTCAGCGCACTTGGTACATCATTACTCAAGTTTCTTTAATCCTTCCCCTCCAAAAATATCTGATATTTGGTCACTGAAATACTGCTTTGTCGCTTCTATCACCTCTAAATCATTTTGAAAATCTCATCACTTTCAAATACTTTTCAAGGGTTGGGAAATAGGTAATAAGTCTGATGGAACAAGATCTAATGAGTTAGGATGGATGATTTGTGTACTCAGACCACAAGTTCTTTAAAACTATTGAGCAGACACATTGTCCTGTAAAAAAAAATAACACCTATCTGCAGCCTCCCTCACCATTTTTTTCTTTTCAATTCATCCTTTTAATTGTCACAGCAAGTTAGAGTAGCATTCTGCATTAACTGATCAGTCTGCCAAAATTAGGTCATAAACATGATCAACAATTTCTAGAGTCAACATTGCTGAAGGTCTTCCAGGTCTTGATGCATCTTCAGTCTTGAAATCTCCATGCTGAAAGTTAGCGCACTACTTCCTTACAGCTGAGTATGATGGGCACTTGTCACTCATTGTTTGCAGCATAGGCTCATGGATTTTCTTCAGTTTTCTTCGACAAGAACAGCAACTTCATGTAGGCCAAGAGTTCCACATTTGAAAATTCCACTCCTTTATTTGATATGGTTCCTTCATTTATCTTAACCCTTTGTATTCTGAATTAATTTCCCTGTAACTTTTTCTTTTTTTTTTTTTTATGTCATAAGGTAGTTTTTGGTGAGCTATGAACATAGAAAGAAGGAAATTAATTTTTATGAACATTTTCATGTTTTTTTGTTTTTTTTTTTAAGGATGGAATTTACAAGTACAAAGAGGAAAAAACTAAGTTTTCTGAAAAATTGGCCAGTTTTGTTTGACAGGACAGAAAAAAGTACACTCCACACAATGAAGACCAAAATTTCAGAGTGCTGGTCCTTTACTGGTTGTTTGACAAAAGGCTGTTATACATATTCCTTTGAGTATAATCAAGAATGATGTTTGCATTTATGAAATATTACAATTTAAACAAAGAGATACTTGTGAGTACTGTCAGGATACAAAGGGTTAAGTCGAAAATTAGCACCATGATCCTGCAAATTGGCTTTTAAATGATAAAATTGCATGCTTTCTAGCTACAGTGACAAAATTATGCTCAGATTTTGGGACATGGATCAGGCTGATAACTTTTCAGCATCCCCTTGTTCATCTAATCCTAGAATGGTAGTGGTGATGCTACATTAAATTTTCCTTGTGCATATCACACTTCTGTAGCAAATGATGAGCTGTGATTAATTTGCTGTCACAAGTTCACACATCAACAGTGTTTTCTGCAGCTTTCAGTTATGAGATGTCTAAAATAGTTATAGTCAATGGAGACCATTAAATTTATTAGTTTTTCTTCCTTGTTGAACTAGCTATAGGAGCCATGATCAGACCAAAGAAAAAAGGGAAGACAATCAGAGGTTATACCTGGAGTACTGTATGCCACTCAAGTGAATAGAACATCATTAGTATGATGTCCTGCACTTTCTATGCATATGTAATGTTTAGTTCCTTGAACATCAAATGCTAATGAATAGATGTTCCAATTATATTATTATGGTTTTATTATATGATATGATGTTTAAATGATATTATTATCATCACACCATTTTCTTGTGATGTCAACATTTGAGTGACAGATGCAGTATGCTGCATTGATAGTTGCCTGTTTCTGATGCAGCATCATTGGCTTGTGCACGATGCAATCTTTTATGATGTGTTAAGCCAGCACACTTGCATTATACTACAACTTTAAGATCTTGGCACCCACAAAACAGTTCTAAGACACATCACTTTCAACCCTTTTACAACACTCATACAGTTATTACTAACAGTCATAAACACTGAGAATCAAAATGCAGTGTCCTTCTGCTGGCTTGACATCCTCACAAAGCTCGGAGCAGATCACAGAATGCTGCTGCTGCTGCTGCTTCACACATTGTTTTTAGGGAGTCACTGTCTTTATAATTATCAGCTTTTTGTGCGTGCACTTGCTGCGGACTGCCAAGTCAGTACATCAGACCTTCAGCTTATGACTCCATTTCCTGTATTTCCACTGCCCAACTTCACTGCCTCTTCATCAAAAGTACACTTCTGCTAACTCAAAATAGCTTTCAGCTCAAAGACTCAGACTACATCTGTGCCATGCACTTTAACAGATCTGCTTCATGCATGCATGGTTGCCAGCACTCATTCTCATATGCCTCTAACAGTATCAAATTGTAAAATCATATGCGTATAATTAAATGACACCACTTTATTTCATACTGCTTGTGCTCGATGCCACCTCATATTACACTCGTCACAAAGCCATTAGTAAAACTGTAGGTTTCTATAATGTACACTGAACACCATAAATCTCAGTTTCTAATTAAATGAATTATATTAAAAAATAAATGTGTATTTGAGCCTTTCTTTAAAAAAACATCCAGAAATTACATGCAGAACATTGTACACAAAGAGAACTTATTAATCATTGTATATTTTCTGTACAAGGTGTGGGGTGCCTTGTTGTGGCATGACAGCTTGCGTACCCTGACCAAAGAAAGATAACAACAATTGCAGATCTTTTAGAACAAGATCCTAAGAAGAACCTTTGGGCCGATAAAGAATACCAACAGTGGAGAATGGAGAGTTAGAAAGAACACTGAACTGAACAGCTTATTTAAATGCCAATGAATTATAAATGTCTGGAAACTGAACCGGCTGCGCTGGTTGGGCCGTGTAGAAAGAATGGAAGAGAACAGATAAATGAAAATTATGTATGAACAAGAGATGAGAGAAACAAGACCAAGGGGTAGACCAAGATGGATGAAAAGACAACATAAAAGAGAATATAAAAGAAATTGGTGTCACCAACTGGAGAGAGAAGAGTAAGAGTAGAGAGGAATGGAGGCGAACTTTATCTGCAGCAATTAACCTTAATGGCTTGGAAAGCTGAAGAAGAAGAAGAGTATTTTTGTACACTTAAAGCATACATTCACATTAATGTGATAGTAACAGAAGCATTCTCTTCTTTGGCAGTAACAAATTCATACCGTTGATACTGTCATTACATATATATATATATTTACATTACTGTTAATGTTATTGATAATGCCATCATACATTCACATTTTGACAGTGACAAGAAACATTCACTTTGTGGAGATAAATATCTCATAATTTATTGCTTTAATAACTGTTTTGCAGTTATGAATACTATCTCCAAGTTAGGACTTATCTACAGCTAGTGCATGCCTGCATGTAATAATCTTGGGTGTCATATATTTTGAAGGTTGGCAGGTATTTTGTGGTAAGTTTAATATGCATGTTTAACCATACTTTATTTGTATTAGTGTACTAGCATTATATATATATATTAGTTTATGAGGTAGATATATCAGTTTGTGTTTTCCATTATCATTTGTAGATATATCATTTTCACTTGAGACTGACGTAAAACTTCCACTGTCTTTTGCTCAGTTTATACCATAACCCATACCCCAGATGGTGTTGGAGTTTAACATCATACATCATTTATCAGTTTTTTCCCCACACATATTTTATATTAAGATATAAAGATTTGTATTGTGTCATGGATGAAAAAGTGCTTGATGGGAATATTGATTTTAAAAAAGTTTGCAAATTTTATCAGAATCTTGACTTTGTCTTTGCAGAAAATTCTTAAATAATAAAGGCTGTTTTTATTTTAGAAGTTAAGTAAAAACCAGTATCATAGCATTCAATATTTTATAATAATAGAAACCAGTATCTTAGCATTCAATATTAGTTAATAATAGAAACCAGTATCATAGCATTCATTATACAACCATGTCTGTGCTGCCTTTCCTTGTAGCAATCACTGAAGAGTAAATCTGCTGATTGTCCCAGTCAGAGGTTTATGACAGGATTGTCTGGTATGTCCTGCAAGTGGGTGCGTCTTCTAGATCCCTAAGTGAAACCAAATTAAAGTCATGAAAGACAAAATTAAAGTCACTATAGAAGCAGGTGTATGTATGTATATATATCTATATATATATATGTATATATATATATACACACACAAATATATCCATACTTACATCTTACGTCCTTCCCGTGCTGCTAAACATCACATAGGGAAACATAGTAGTTTGCCAAGATATCCATACTACAAGAACTTAATATTGAAGAAGGTTGGCTAATAAAGAGGATTAAACAGAGAAAACTTGAATATTTTGGACACATTAAACGTCATGATAATCTAGAGAAGACCATTTTGGAAGGGAATATAATGGGAAAAAGAAAGAGAGGAAGACCAAGGCGAAGATGGCTGCAAGACATCGTTGATAATCTGTAAATGGATGCATCAGCAGCAGGGCATCTTGCTTGCAACCGAGAGGCCTACAGGAGAGCTGTGAGTGAGGCTAAGTTCCTCAAGGGACATGCAGATGACTGACTGACTGATAGAAGCAGGTAGTTGTCAACAATTTATGGAAGAAGGTACTGTGCATCATTTTGCTGAACTACTCCACTCATGATCAGTGTTTTATTGGTAGAATATGGCACAAAAACTGCAGCCAACATTAGTATTGCATGGTTAAGTCTCACAGCATTTGCAGTACTTGTCTGCTAGCTTATCAAAACACATGGTTAATTAAATAACAAAATAAATAAAATATAACTGATTAATACACACAATTAAAATATATATTGTAGGATTAAACCTCGAAAAAATCGTAGACAAAGCACTTTAGTGAGACGTGAGAGAAAGAAAAATCACAAGAGAATTACCTGGGATTCGAACACGGACTCCGGTAGGTAATTCTCTTGTGATTTTTCTTTCTCTCACGTCTCACTAAAGTGCTTTGTCTACGATTTTTTCGAGGTTTAATCCTACAATATTTGTTCTCTTACTTTACCGTACCAAAACCTCATAGTTTCCTATTTATAAAAAATTGTTCAATTAAAATATATGTGCCGTTAAAAGGCAAGGTTTCCTGTGCATTTCATAATCTCTCATAATTTCTCATAATTTATTAAAGGAGAATGGCACTGATAATGAACAGCAGAAAATGAACAGTTTTAAATCAGCCCTGCCACAATAAAGTCAGACTGGCTGTCAGAATGTGTGCCTGACAATCATTTTTGGGAAAGTGCTTCTGAAAATATCTTTCTGATAGGTGAAGCAAGCCAGAGTAAACTGTGCTTATGCTGAGAGTGTATCTTGGAAGGAAAATACCAAAATATTCATGGGAAAAAAAAATAGTTCTCATATATGCAAATGTTCAAAGCAAGCAGATTTGGAGAAAAATAAAGATGCCAGACAATATTGTAACTAATACTATTTTGCTTACTTGTGTGTAAAAAAACTGCTTAATTATTATTGTTGTCCTAGATGCACTATACATTTGCAGGAGGCCAAGAGTGTATGTTTTTGTGAAATTTGATCCTGCAAGTGCTTGATCACTGGCAAAAGAATGTTTGAGTTTATATGACCGTAATTCTATTCTAGTTGCTTTGGGATCACATACAGACTGAAGACTTGGTAGTTCAAGCACTTTTATATAGGGGTGGTTTGTGGCCAAGTGGTTAGCGTGTTTTTCTCTTGTGGCTGGGTAGTTGCTAGCCCTACTGAAGTCTGGAGTCATGCTGCTAGTTATTCTCTTATATTTTTTCCTGTCACATCTGAAGTGCTTGGGGTATACGTTTTTGAGGGTGATCTAACTTATTCTGCTTCTCACATTGAAGTCTGAAAAATATTTATAAGCCAGAATACAGATTTGTATATCTAGTTCTTTGAGGACTGATATTAGGTTAAAATTCTTCACTCTACCCTGATTTATAGCATCCCAGCAACCATTTATTGCAAAAAATGATCATTAAGAGGTCTTCTGTTACTCCTTAGAGCTGAAATAGAATGAACAAATTGAGGAAAAAGAATAAAGGTGAAGCATCTTCAGCTGTTGAGTGGTCACGAACAGGCAGTTTAATGAGCAAACCAGAGGTTGGATGGATACACCCGGATGCTCAGCTGGCTCCTGAAGCTGGTGTCTGCTATGGTGTGAGGGTAGGTGAAATATTTTGAGGGAAATGTCAAATTATATCATATTTTTACATGCTGTATTTGGTTTTTTTTTTTGTGTGTTTGATGTGTATGGAATCAAGCTCTTTTATCTTCTGCCAAACAGTGACAAATGATAGTTGACTGTTATGACATTTCCTGTGTGTTCACTTAAAAAAAAAAATGAGATGGTGTCTTCTTAACAAACTTCAATGCTAGTCTTCTTGAAATGCAGCACCATAATTGGGATCATGTTGAGCCTTACATTATTCGCCATTCTTTTGTAACATAACCTACTTCCAGGGAAACCAGGATGGAGAGCCAGAGCTTTGGCTGGCTCTGGTTCACCAGTAGAATTGATCAATCAAAGAAAGCTGTGATTCTTCACGTAAGGTTAGGTGGCTGATTATTTAATTCAGTATGACTTGGGGATACGATATAAATAACTAAAACCATAATCACTGAGTTTGTTGATAATGCAACCCTTATGACTCACAGCTGCTGATATCTGTTGTCAGCAAAAGTATGGCTGGAGTATGTAGCCAGTTCTCACTGGTATTAAGTATGTGAAAGACTGGTTCTTGGACAGAGACAAACCACAATACAGCTTTAATCATTCATAATTAAAGGAAAGATTCAGATGAACATCAGATACTTCTAGTTACTTCTATCCTCACTCTAGAGAAAGACTTTATTACATGGACAAGAAAGGTGGCTGTTAACATTTGACAAAGTATCAGAAGGGACATGGAGGACAAGGGTTTTCATTTCCAGGCTTGTATGTTTATTATGTGGGCCTCAAATGTGAATAGCATATTCAAGACAATGAACAAGTGCTGCCTTCACAGAATAACAGTTAATATGTGGCAAGGCAGAGTGATGATCCGTTAGCGGTGCTATCTATAGCGGTGCTATGTTAAGTTTTCATCCACAATGGCAACACAAAGGAGCAAAAGTCTGAGTTAACTGGGGCATGTAACCAGAATGACACATACAGCCTTCAGCAAATATTAAATGCCAAACTTCTAGAGCTGTGGTTTTTAATCTGGAGCCCATTGATCCCCAGAGACTTCACAGGATTTTTGTAAGTCTATGGACTAGCAAATGGATTTGTTCGATCAAAAAAATAATAGCATCATCTGGGTTCTGTTTATTGTTTTATTTTCAGTGAGGGGCTCACAGCTATTCTCAGGCTGGAAAGAGGGTCCATTGACTGTTCTTAGGCCAGAAGGGGTTCCATGGCCCAAAAAAAAAAAAAGGTTAAGGACCACTGTTCTAGAGGGTAGAAGACCACACTGTATACCAAAACTGAGACATGGCAGTATCTGTAATTAGCCATGAGAACTTGGAAGAACTGATAAAAGATTATGCCATATGGAAGATGACTGCATGGGAGCTGTATGTCACTGAAAGAAGAAATAAGGTTCAAATGTGAAGGCAGTTGTGTGCAAGCATGAATAAACTGAACCATTCATCACATATATGGGTTGGTTTACTGTGGCCCGCTGTGCAGTCACATATTTCTAGAATCAGCCACAAAAAGGCTGATAAACAACCTGATGCCTAGAACTTTCATAACAGCTAACACTTGCCTTCTTCAAAAGAATCTTCTATGACAAAAGAAGGACTGTCAAGTTTGCCAGCCCCGTGATCAGAGCAAGCTGCATATATTTTGAGATTTGGCTGGTGCCATATTCAACAGATCTATATATTTACTAAATATGATGCCATATATAACATAGTTTTTTTATCACATGAATCCCTGAATTTATTGACTTCTTTTTCTTACTTCTGCTCATTCCTGCAGTATATTGGTTGCTTAGAGATTAAAGAGTCCATGAAATCTTTGGACTTTGAAACAAGAACAGCCATTGCTAGGTGAGTTCATGTTGTGACTGAAGAAAACACAGTGGCATTTGAAGTAGAGTGATGCAAGAAATCATTGCTAGGTGAGTTCATGTTGTGACTGAAGAAAACACAGTGGCATTTGAAGTAGAGTGATGCAAGAAATCATTGCTAGGTGAGTTCATGTTGTGACTGAAGAAAACACAGTGGCATTTGAAGTAGAATGATGCAAGAAATCATTGCTAGATGAGTTACACTGTAACTGAAAAAAAAACAAAACCACACACAGAGTGGTAGTTAAGTACAGTGATACAAGAAAATCATTACTACGCGAGTTCATATTGTGATACCAGTAGTATAAATAAGCAGTTTAACAAGAAAAATATCATAGCTAGATGAGACAAAATGTAGGCCAGCATTACATAATGACCATGGTAAATATTGAAATAAAGTGCTGTCTTTTCATTCAACAGGGAGTCCATCAACAGAGTTGCAGAAGCGGCAGGCTTAAAGACTGCCTCCAACAAGAAAAAGGTAGATAATATTTATTGACAAATTGTATTATATGTAGTTTGCTTTCAGTCCTGGAGAGTGAACTGTAGTTTGCTTTCAGTCCTGGAGAGTGAACTGTAGTTTGCTTTCAGTCCTGGAGAGTGAACTGTAGTTTGCTTTCAGTCCTGGAGAGTGAACTGTAGTTTGCTTTCAGTCCTGGAGAGTGAACTGTAGTTTGGTAAAAAAGAATTGTGCCACTATCTTCTGTGTGCAGCTCATAAAAAAGTAACATTTTGATAACAATAGAAACATCAAAACTGATTCAGACACAGAAATGGAGACAGAAATAAATAGATCAGATTTGGCTAATCAGAAGTTGCAACAAGGGAAACAGAAAAGGAAATTTTCATCAGCATTATTTTCACCAAAGTTCATCACCATCATCAGATGCCGTGCCGACTGACGTTGGCTATTATGTTTCTCCAGAGTACCTTCATGCAGGCTATTAGCTCAGTTGGTGATCTCTACTCACATCTTCTCGTCAGATAATTTCTCTGGATCTTCCCCAGACTCTTCTTCTCTCTATTTTTCCTGTTGTTATAATATTTTCAGTGCCTCTCTTCTCATTGCATGTCCTATGAAAGTACATTGTCTCTCTCTTATTTTTTGACAAGGTTTTTTTTTGTCTCTCCAGCTCTTCTCATACATTAGTTATTTTTGCTGTCCAGGGAATTTGCAACATTCTTCTAATAAACCACATTTCTTCTACTTCCAATGATTTTTATGCAGACCTGCCTTGATTCACTTCCACATAATAAGATAGGTTCAATATAGCATTTTAGGACTTGTTTTCTAACATTCATTGATAAGGATGTGTTGTATAATATGTTGTTTCTCATTCTCTGAAATGCAGTCTTTGCTTGAGCTATTCTGTTCCTAATTTCTTTTCTGCATTTCCCATCTGAAGTTATTACTGTTCGAACATATTGGAACAGATCCACTAGAGTTAATAGTTTATATTGCTTGATGCCATTTTGCTGATGATAATAAGAAAAACTGAAACATATGTACATATTTATCTAAAAAAGAATACATAAACAATCTTTAAACCTGTGCAGCTTATATACTAGGGTGAATCAAATGAAAATGTAAGTTACACAAAAGTTGTATTTAGTGCAGGAAAAATAACACCTATGCTTTTTAATATAGTCCCCTTGCTCTGTAATGCATCTGCACTACCCATGAACCAGTGCTTGATTCTAGTAATAAAAACTTTGTCCTGACTTTTCAGCTACTGGCACACCCTTATGTGCTTGCCCAGGACAGTCATTGTCATATAATCTTGTTATGCTGCCTTGAACTTCATAACCAGGTTGTGGATTTGAGCTTTTTGCACACCCACTTATCACCGTACACTGCAGATATTTCATGGTGTTTGTCCAAGAGGTTCAGACCTTTTGCGATCAAGATTCAGATAATAGAACAGACTTCTTCCTTGGAGCATGTCTGGTATTTAGTCACCATCTTGACATACACTATTCTCAGCTTGCTACTTAGCAGTGCTGGTGCTGTCTGTTTATTGATATTTTTGACAGATGGGGACTGCTGAGGGATTTCTTGGGTTTTTGTTTTTGTTTTATTTTTAAATTTTATATGCATTTTCTAACTTTCACCTTATACAGTCAAAAGTAATTTTATCCACTTCTACTTTGGAAATAAAAAATTTTTATTCCAGTAAAGAAATCTGTTGAAATGTAAAACAGATAGTGTATCTTCTAATTACATATGCTTTACAAGAATTTAGACTTTGATATTATGCATGTTTTTCTGGCATAGCATATTCATATGTTTCCCCTATTAAACTACCTGAAGTCCAATAGACTTGTATTAAACTGGTATGTGCTGTCATTAACAAATTTTCACATATAAATTTTATACCCTTGTACCTGTGGGTATTTTTTAACAGTTTTTATAATTCTGTACCAGTTGAAAAATAACTGGTAGTCAGTTGTAGTTGTGGGACTTGATCTTGAGGATGCATACAGCAGAGTGGATTATACAATGCTATTGACATTTCTGATGGAGTTTGGGGTAAATGCAAGATTGGTTCGTTGGATAGCTTCAATGTTGTTGAGGCGATTGTTTGCCTTAAGATACAGAACATGGATCTCAGAGGCCAGAACCATTGTTGTGGGGCTGCCCCAGGGGTCTCCCTTGTCTCTTGTGCTATTTAATGTATATTCTACTGGCATTGCACTGTTATTTGTGAATGGCGTGGGATGAACACTGACCTACACTGATGATATATTAACATATGAGCATGGGAGATATAGAAAGGAATTAGCCGCAAGAGTGCAGAGCAGAGTGGATTAGATAACAGGATGGTGTGAGGATAACAATGCGGTGATAAGCCCAGAAAAAGTCAGCATCCTGTGGTGCTCATTAAATAACAAAATTGTAGGATCCGAAGTTCTGATTGTGAAGTGTCAGGGCCAAGATATTAAGAGAACACATTTCATGAGGTATCTAGGAGTCACATTTGATCTTCATTATCTTTTGCACACAGTGTGGACAATGCAGTGCAAAAAACCAGAAAAGTGTTGGGAGCAATTAGGTTAATGACCACAGCGGGCTTTCTACAGCGCACTCTATTCTTGCTGATGCATGTGCTGGTATTGTCACCATTAGAGTATGTCTTGGCCTGCTCACCCTGTCCAGTGCACAGCTGAACAGGCTAGAGCATGTACAGAACGAGGCAACGAGGGTGGTCTTGAGAGATACTCTGGTTGCATCCATGCACTTTCTGCTTGATATCCTGAGTGTGAGGTCTAAACACAAGGTCAAGGCATACATCAGAGTTGCTGGCATGAAGGATCATCCTCTCCATGAGGAGCTAGGGTTGATAAAGGGAAGATGCATCAAATGAGGCAGAAACTGGATGCTGAGGCAGAGTATACAGTAAAGTCAATTTGCAAACTAGATGATGTGCCTAAAGGTGATGATGGTTATGGGTACAAGACCGACCTCAGCTAACAAAGATTATTATATAGAAGGGCTGTGAATGTTGAGATTGGACACAGGGAGCAGTTGAACTTTGGATTCATGATTTCATCCAGTATCACTATGGGTCTTCCAACACGGTAATATATACTAATGGCTCAGTGACTCAGAACAGCAAATGTGGTTGGGGTTTTGTTGTCTACCGAAATTGAAGAGTAGTGACATAGGGTTCGGGAGCCTTTGAAGGCACCACTTCAAGCATGCAAATGGAAATTGAGGTTGTGTCGGTGGCAATGGAATGGCTAGTTGCTCATGATGTGGTTAATGGTGTCAATGTGACAGATTCACAGAATATGCTCCGTAAGATTGAAAAGAAATTGCTTCAAAAAGAATGGGTTCATCTGTTAAGCCAGTCAGCTGTGACAAGCCTAATGTGGCGTTACTGTCCAGAGCATGAGGGACAACATGGCAGTGATGTGGCAGATAGGCTGGCTGGTCAGGCTAAAGTAAATGGCAGACTGACAGTGGACAAGGGGGACATTGCTAAGGCTGTATTGGACAGACTGTGGGGAAAGTGAAGAGCAAGAAGGGAAAAACAATGTAGATGTGAAGAGATTGCTGGAGCTAGAACAAATTAAAAGTGCTGGCAGGAAATCCGAACTGTGTGTCAGAAAACACATCGTAAACAACCAACATTTGACAGGAACTGTTAACAAACATACTCTTGGATGGATGCGGCGGAGTATATTGGGTGTTGTTCCGAATACAGTGAAGCCATAGTCCGAATTTTGAACCTTTGGTAGTCAGTAATAAATATCAGAGACATTTATATTGTTCATTTAATTACCAGATTGATCGGCGACTGGGGAAGATGTTGGGTGAGGCTCCACATATGCAGTATGCAGGGTCAAATGTTAACCTGACCATTACAACTGAGAGTATTAACCTGATGGTTATGGAATCTGGAGAGGTTTGTTTGCACAGATCAAATGTACAGAAGTATTTATAAAGTCCTGTGGCAAGAAAATATAATGTGGCACTTTCTTCCCCTTTTCTTAATCTTCTAATTGAGCATAAAACACAAGAATCCTCTGTTCCAGACTTTTTGGCCATGCTATCTCATTTCATCTGGCATATTCTTAGTCATCATCTGTTTTCTTATGGAAATTTTTTTTTTCAGATATCTTTCTTTCATGAATCAATTTCCTGCACTCTCATTACATGTTTTTCTATTTCAGAAACATCAAAAATTAATTTCAGTATTATTTTTTAAAATGTTTTCTGAGTAATTTATGGATTTGTTGCTGACAGCCCCCAAATGATTTTAATGAATAATTTTTTCATCATAGCTCTTCAAAGTCCCTTGGTGACTGTTGCTTTCTGCATTTGGAGGACATTTTGGTTGACTCTTTTTTTCGTCGTGTTTGTAGCTCTGTCAGTGCTGCTTTGCGTTGTTTATTCTGATGTGCGTGCTGAAATACCAAGTTGAAAATAAAATACATTTAACTTGAATGTTGGCTGTTTCATATTTGGTAATTAATACAGTTCATAAATGGATTCGTTCTCATCATGCACCGGTTATTTCTCGTACATGTGATCTTCCTGGTAACTCTTTGCATTGTGTCAAAGGAAGAAAAAAGTTGAGTACATGTAATAATAAATGTTAATTACTGGATGGTGGAGGAAAACTGATGTTAGATTACTGGATGGTGGAGGAAAACTTATGTTAGATTACTGGATGATGGAGGAAAACTGATGTTAGATTACTTGATGGTGGAGGAAAACTGATGTTTCAGATTACTTGATGGTAGAGGAAAACTGATGTTAGATTACTGGATGGTAGAGGAAAACTGATGTTAGATTACTGGATGGTGGAGGAAAACTGATGTTAGATTACTTGATGGTAGAGGAAAACTAATGTTAGATTACTGGATGGTGGAGGAAAACACTTTTTTATGAAAATTATATGATAAAAACATTTCAGTGGAATTTGCCATAAAAATCAAATCAATCAAGACGTGATTAAGTGAAAGTGTCAGCTATAGATTTATTTGTTGTCTGATGGCAGAACTGTATCATTCTACTTTGTTTTTTGTTCTTCCACAGATTATTGCAGATCATCCATTGCATGTTGTGTCCTTTGCTTCAGGGGGTGATGTGGTGAGCCTTTGATCAGTATTAGATCACACACGCAGTCAGTACATATTAATTGCTCCCTGTATAAATCTTAACAGTTTATTTTAAAATACTGTGCTATAAGCACTGCAGAAGACAAGAAAAAAACTTGACAAATACCTTTACTGGACTGCCCAAAAAATGTGCAAAGATCTTTAGAAATATCAACTACCACCAAACATTTCTATCACAAGCATACAGTATGAGACTACAGAGCAACATAAGAAAGACTTGAACATTTCTTTACTTGGCATAAGTGGGGAAAAAAGTGAACTCATAAAAAATTGTTTTACAGTGAGGAATAGTTTCAGGCATGTAAAAGAATATCTTTCAGAATGAATTCATTATTTCAAAGATTTGTGCAGTAGATTACTAAAAAATCTGGAACTCTTTGTTCTTTAAATAAATAAATGTTACATTGAAACTTGTTTTGTTTAATTGATGTAATCTTTTAACAAGTTATCGTGCATTTATGTCTACTTATGTTCGACTGTTTTCAGGATACCTTAGATTTTGTGTCATATGTTGCCAAGGATCTAGAATATGGCCGTGCTTGCCATGTGCTTGAGTGTGGCGGTGGCTTGGCAGAAGATGTGGTCACAACCATAGGACAGGCTTTTGAGCTGCGCTTTAAGCAGTACCTGAAGAAACAACCAAAAACAATTCAGCTTCCTCATCGGTGAGTCAGTGCTGCACTAGACAGTAAAATTATGATTCACCTCTCCGTCTCTCTCTCTCCTGTCCTTATTGTCCAGAGTAACTGTTTCATTACATGTTTATTTCTTTTTTTTTTTTTTTGCTCTTATCCAGATGTTATTCAGAGAAATGTACAGCTCAAAAAGTTAAGAGATGCTCTATTTGTAATCTTTGAATGTACAGATGAGCACAGAGTCTTACCCTGATTTCAGACACTTATTGTGCAAAATGTGAGCTAAGTTCTGACATGTAATTTTTTGCAAATTTTACCTCAGCTGAAAGTTTCTTTTTTAACTTAATTCATTTACCTAAGCATGGCCTCTGTTTGTTGCTAAGAGAATCAAATATTCATGCACCTCAGCATGGCCTCTGTTTGTTGCTCAGAGAATCAAATATTCATGTACCTCAGTATGGGCTCTGTTTGTTGGTCAGAGAATCAAATATTCATGTACCTCAGTATGGGCTCTGTTTGTTGGTCAGAGAATCAAATATTCATGTACCTCAGCATGGCCTCTGTTTGTTGGTCAGAGAATCAAATATTCATGCACCTCAGCATGGCCTCTGTTTGTTGGTCAGAGAATCAAATATTCATGTACCTCAGTATGGGCTCTGTTTGTTGGTCATTCATTCATTTGCATGTCCCTTGCGGAACTTTGCCTCCCTAACAGCACTCCTGTAGGCCTCTCGGTTGTGAGCAAGGTGGCCTGCTGCTGTTGCATCCATTTCCAGATCGTCAACGATGTCTTGCAGCCATCTTCGTTTTGGTCTTTCTCTTTTTCTTTTTCCCATTATGTATCCTTCCAATACGGTCTTCTCTAAATTATCATGACGTTTAATGTGTCCAAAATATTTAAGTTTTCTTTCTTTAATCCTCCTTACTAGCCAGCCTTCTTCAATATTAAGCTCTTGTAGTATAGATATATTTGTTCTTTTTTGTGTCCACGATATTTGGAGAACTCTTCTGTAGCATTTACATTCAAAGGCATTTATGTGTTTCTCAGCTGTTTTGTTAAGTGTCCAGGTCTCACAGGCGTATGTTGCGATGGGAAAGATGCATGCCCTTATAAATCTTATTTTTGTGGTTCTGTCTGCTCCTCTCCACAGATTCTTTATTTGTTTTACTTTCTGAAGAGCGATAGATGTCCTCCTTTTAATTTCCCTCATTCTATCTCCATTATTAGTTAGTAGTGATCCAAGATATTCAAAACTCTCCACTTCTTCCAATTTTTCCTCATTGATACATATTTCAGTTGCCTTGTTTGTTTTGTCAGTTGTCATCACTTTAGTTTTCTTTGCATTAAGATAGAGGTTCTGCTCTTCGCTGTTCTTACGGACTGACATAATTAGTTTTTCCATTCCTTTTTGTGTCATGGACAGCAATACTGTGTCATCAGCATATCTAATCTCTTGTCAGAGAATCAAATATTCATGCACCTCAGCATGGCCTCTGTTTGTTGCTCAGAGAATCAAATATTCATGCACCTCAGCATGACCTCTGTTTGTTGCTCAGAGAATCAAATATTCATGCACCTCAGCATGACCTCTGTTTGTTGCTCAGAGAATCAAATATTCATGCACCTCAGCATGGCCTCTGTTTGTTGCTCAGAGAATCAAATATTCATGCACCTCAGCATGACCTCTGTTTGTTGCTCAGAGAATCAAATATTCATGCACCTCAGCATGACCTCTGTTTGTTGCTCAGAGAATCAAATATTCATGCACCTCAGCATGACCTCTGTTTGTTGCTCAGAGAATCAAATATTCATGCACCTCAGCATGACCTCTGTTTGTTGCTCAGAGAATCAAATATTCATGCACCTCAGCATGACCTCTGTTTGTTGCTCAGAGAATCAAATATTCATGCACCTCAGCATGGCCTCTGTTTGTTGCTCAGAGAATCAAATATTCATGCACCTCAGCATGGCCTCTGTTTGTTGCTCAGAGAATCAAATATTCATGCACCTCAGCATGGCCTCTGTTTGTTGCTCAGAGAATCAAATATTCATGCACCTCAGCATGGCCTCTGTTTGTTGCTCAGAGAATCAAATATTCATGCACCTCAGCATGACCTCTGTTTGTTGCTCAGAGAATCAAATATTCATGCACCTTAGCATGGCCTCTGTTTGTTGCTCAGAGTCAAATATTCATGCACCTCAGCATGGCCTCTGTTTGTTGCTAAGAGAATCAAATATTCATGCACCTTAGCATGACCTCTGTTTGTTGCTCAGAGTCAAATATTCATGCACCTTAGCATGGCCTCTGTTTGTTGCTCAGAGAATCAAATATTCATGCACCTTAGCATGGCCTCTGTTTGTTGCTCAGAGAATCAAATATTCATGCACCTTAGCATGGCCTCTGTTTGTTGCTCAGAGTCAAATATTCATGCACCTCAGCATAGCCTCTGTTTGTTGCTCAGAGAATCAAATATTCATGCACCTCAGCATGGCCTCTGTTGCTCAGAGAATCAAATATTCATGCACCTCAGCATGGCCTCTGTTTGTTGCTCAGAGTCAAATATTCATGCACCTCAGCATGGCCTCTGTTGGTCAGAGAATCAAATATTCATGCACCTCAGCATGGCCTCTGTTTGTTGCTCAGAGAATCAAATATTCATGCACCTCAGCATGGCCTCTGTTGGTCAGAGAATCAAATATTCATGCACCTTAGCATGGTCTCTGTTTGTTGCTCAGAGAATCAAATTGACACTCATTTTCTTGCCATGTGCTTTCCAACATCTTGTTATTCACTGTTGCTAAAGCTCCTTCATCCTTGCAGTCAAAAGTTTCCCTATCAGGAACTGGTGAACTGAACACTTTGTCTTTTGAGCACCCACATTTAAAAAATAAAAAAATAAGGAGGTTAACGTCCAGTGGACATGGTGGCCAAGTTGTTGAAACATCAACCTCGTATCAGTCAGTTTGTAAAGTTTGCTTTTAAAAAACTGGTGAACGAGTAAACTCAGTGTGGTGGTGGTGCACCATCTTGTTGGAAAACTGGCCATGAATTGAAACTCTTCTAACTGAGGTGCACTAAAAAACTCCAATGCGTAGAAAAGTAAATATGTGCTGGAATGATGAGTTCTGTTTAAAAAAAAAAAAAAGGATTCAGTAACCTTATTGTGCATTGAGACTGCATCAGATATTCACTTTTGGGCTGTCTCTGTCTTTCTTTAATACAGCACTACAGAAGAAAAAAAAAATCTAAGAATTGGCCTACATAGTATGACACTGTTCATATTTCTGTCTAGCATAGTTTTTAAGATATGATTTTTTTTAATTGTCGCACCATTGTTAGACTTAAATTTTTGTTTTTATTTAGTTTAGATGCATTTTACTTTAAGGAAAATTACTTTCTTTGATGCAGCTGCTTTCTCCATGCTGGAGCATTGAAAACAACTCTGTATGTGTGCCACTTTTAACCCATGTTAAATATTCAGTTTGACAGAAGAATTTTTCAAACTTCAGTCTTTGAAACTGATGCTTTTTTTTTTTTGTTCCTCTGCTAAAAATGGGTACCAGAGGAAGGTAAATGTGGCCAGGCGTGATAGTGACCACATCACACTTTCATGTGCTGATGGTCTTGGAAACACAGGCCTAACACCATATCCTAAATATGCATTAATGGCATGGAAACAGGGATTTCCTTTTCTCCTTTATGTTTACCACTGTGTAGAGAATGAATACTTCATGGCCTAAATCTCTGAAAACTGATTCTCTTTGTTCACTGACTATGTTTGTGTTTTGTTTTGTTTTAAATGTTTCATTTTGAAAGGTTTTTACTTTGAAGCTCATTCATTTTGTAAGTTTAATTGTCACAGTCATTAATATCATTAGAGTATATTCTTCTAGAAAGTCATCATTATTGCATTAACAAGAACAATTGTGATGATCTTCTCAGTTAACTTTTATTGCTTGTGGCAGACAAGGCGACAACCCTGGTTTTGAGAACGAGAGTTGGGGGAACGGAGATGACTATTACAATGATAACCCCGAAGCACTAGCTCCTGATCACTCTTCAGCTGCTGAAGGAGCCACACCAGCAATACCACCGCTGCCCGACTACAGCTCACGAAATAAGGTATGCTGGTTGTTCAAGAACAAGATTTATACAAGAATATTTTCTTGTTTAATCTTCTTGTAATTGCAAACTAAAATTTCTTGGCAACAGATGTCTAGTGAAGAAATTTAATATAGACAGTGTTAGGAACATATTATGAAAAGAATTTGTAATAAAGGCAACTTTGGGATTATGAGAATTTGTAATGTATGCAGTGTTAGTAATATGTTATGAGAAGAATTTGTAATATAGGCAGCTGAGTTGTGACAATTGAAGATTCTTTTTAATGCTCCCAGGGAGGTCCCCAGGTTGAAATTACATGAGAAGTTACAGCTGAAACTACTTTGTATTTTTAAATGATCAGTTTATTAAGAAGACTTGCTGAGTGAGAGAGGAAGACAAAAAGCTGCCTGGGATGATGACAGTTTTTTAAATTTATTCAACCCTGAATCCTCAGTATACAAGTACAGTCGAACCCGCTTAATGTCACATTGCCGAGACTGTCAAAATATAGTGACATTAAATGAACTTGACATTAAGTGGGGTCCATTATAAGGGCTTTAACTGGGCATGTGTGTGTGTGGGTGTGCACGTCCACCCCACATTTTCTACATTAAACACATAACAAACAGCCAAAGCTATCGTCATCAGACACAAAATGTACTAATCACAAAATATATTAATCACAAAATACAGTAAGTCTTAGTCTTAAAGTATAGATAACACTAAAATCAAGCAGCATCTGACTTGTAAGCAGTAGTAGTAAAAAAATACATGATTTTGTGTTGTGTAATGATAACTGGTCTATTAATCAGACATGTTAGACATGTTACAGCACATGACAGCTATTAAGTGATCTTCAGTTCATTTGCCATCATGGCATTTCTCATCACAAAAGCACAAAGTTCTGTTCAGTAGCATTTTATAAAACACACCTGTTTCATCCATGTTAAAAATGTCATCTGGGCTGTACGCATCCAAAATGTTTGGCAAGTGTGAAATCCAATCATTAACGACATCGATGTTAACTCTGGCTGCTTCACCTGAAGCAACCTTAAATGTTATGTTGTGGCATTTTTTTTTTAAAGCGCTCAAGAAAACTGCTCAAACACTTTCAGTCAGGCATGTCCATTTCTTCAGCAAAATGTTCAGCGATTTCCACCAACATGGGAAAGCACACAGGTAGCTGCAGAATGTGTCTGCCTGAACTGTTTCAGCAGACCATACTCAATATCCATGTATGAACTCGCACGCCTTCGCTTATAGTTTGACCTAACTAAAGACATGTGAAAGTCTCATTCAATTTTGTCTCGGTATTTAACAAGTTTTGATACAGTTGAAACGTCAGTTTAAAATTTATCCTCTGTGTCCTTTCTTGTAACTTTTTCATCAGCTTGCTTCAGAGTATCCATTTTAGTGCTCAAATCAATATCAACATGTTTGCTTTTAATAGCCTTTATCTGTCACAACATGAACCAGAGAGAAGTTCCCAACTAAACGATTCTCAGTACACTACTTGAATTACACTACTCGAAAATAAATGATTCACAGTACACTACTCGACTGACTACCTATCAGCTAGTGTTGCCAGCTTAACACCACCCACGTCTTGATAAAGAAGACAATGACCGAAAAAAGCCAGATTTTATTCACGAAAGGGCAGCCATGATAAGCCCACCTGAGTTTCGGTGCACACATGTTCAAAAGGTTGATGCGGCAGGTACTCGGTGATCAAACACCAGCCCCTTCTTTGATGAATCGCAAAGCTGATAACGCTATGCGAGATGTTTATAGCTTGTACTCGCCCTCTCTGTGATACAAAGCGAGGTCTTTAGCTCCTCCGGGTGCAAAAATACTGTGACATTAACCGATTTGTGGCAATAAGCGAGTTGATGTTAACTGAAGTAAAGCCCACTAATTACTTATAGGCATTGGCCGGGGATATTTTTGTGACAATATCCGGGTTGTGACATAAAGTGATGTGATATTAAGTGGGTTCAACTGTAGAAAACTTTATGTTACATCTTCATCATACAGTGAAGGGAAAAGCATATTTATTTACTTTGTGTGTTTGATTTTTTTTCATGTTATGTTTTCTACAGCAATCAAATTTATCAAAAAAAGATTATGATCAAGTTTTCTCATTTATATGGTTTAGCAGATTTACAAGATTCTTTATGTCATTGTCTGGCTCACTGAAGCTGGTTACAAATTCCTGAACAAATTTTGCCAGATGTTTTTTTTTTGTTTTTTTTGTACAGGGTGATTCAAAAACCTTCTCCAGACATAGCCAGTGGTCTCATTACTCACAAAATGTGACATATATTGATACCATTACATTGAAAGCACATGTAGCCAGAAAAACCATATGTGTTTGTTATACTCTACAACATCAATACATCACCTAAAAAAAAAATGTAAATCCGTCTAATATTTGGAACATCTATAGTGTATTTATATGTAAAGATCAGCTTAATAATATCTCATCACATGGCCTACATATGTCCATCTTCTTTTTTTGATCGCCTATGAGATAGGTTGTTGTTTGCTCATCTGTCTTATCTCTGTGTTGTTCTTAAATTCATTCCATTTTATACCAAGTATTTTCCTTAGGCTTTTGTTTTTAAAAGAGTCTAATTTCTTGTCTGTTTCTTTAGTTGATTTCCAGCTTTCGCATGCATAAATGAGGGTGGATATCACACTTGAATTGAGTAATCTAACTTGGTTTTTGTGCTTATAACTTTTGAATGCCATATATTGTCAAGATTCTTGAAGATCGATGCTGCTTTTGCAATTCTAATTCTAACTTCCTTCCTGGTGTCAGCATCAAATGTATGCAAACTGGTTTACTTCATCAAAAGATATTCCTTCTACGTATATTTTTCCTTCTTGATTAATTCTTCCCATACTTTTGGTCAAATTTTCAATCCTTCCGTTTCCCCGATGTGTGCCAGTGGTCGGTATTTCGATCATGGTTTGTTTCAATAAAAGAACCGGTGTAACATTTAGATTGTACATATTTCGTCCGCGTTTCCGGTGACACTTTTCAAAATGGTGAAAGAGTGCTTAGTTACGAGTGATGCCAAGCGAGAAAAAGGAAGAGAAACATCGAAAATTTTCAATTTTTGATGATGTAGATGCGGGTATGGACATGGCCTTTGACCACCCCACTGCTCTTGAATGTATCCCAAGTAGATTTAGACAGTAGTTAGGAGGTTATTTAACCTTTCCCGTGCTGGAGGAAGAAACACAAATGTGTTCTGGAGTGCTAGACTAAAAATGTGGGTCTTATTTGTAATAGGGTCTAGTTCTAAAATGGAATGGAAAACAGTATTTCCATGTACTTCCGTATACTTTATGTTTCAGAGTATAGCTAAATGAATGAAAATTTCATAAATACAGAGTTTTTTAGGAATAAAGAAGTAATGTGATGTTTTTAGACACTGATTGTGGCCAGCTCACCATCGGCTAGGTCTAGATCTGCGTTACTTACCATCTGAGATGTCTAGATCTACTTGTCGATCTCGTATTTTGATTCTATGTTGCATTCTTGCTAAATTAATGTCTGAAATAACCTTCTAACTACTTATCCCATCGTCTAATATGTCTAGATCTACTTGGGATACATTCAAGAGCAGTGGGGTGGTCACAGGCCATGTCCATACCCGCATCTACATCATCAAAAATTGAAAAATTTTGGTCTTTCTCTTCCTTTTTTCCGCTCGACATCGCTCGTAACTAGGCACTCTTTCGCCATTTTGAAAAGTGTCACCGGAATCGCGGATGAAATATGTACAATCTAAATGTTACACCGGTTGTTTTATTGAAACAAACTATAATGATCATACGGTAGCTTCAGGATACCGGAAATATCGCTGTAGCGATCAATAGCGCGGATTGAGTTAAGACATTAATTTAGCGAGAATACAACATAGAATCACAATACGAGATCGACAAGTAGATCTAGACATCTCAGATGGTAAGTAGTGTAGATCAAGACCTAGCCTATGGTGAGCAGGGCACAATCATTGTCTAAAAACATCACATTACTTCTTTTTTCCTAAAAAACTCTGCATTTTTTAAATCTTCATACATTTAGTTATACTTTGAAACATAATAAGTACATGAAAGTACATGTAAATACTGTTTTCCATTCCATTTTACAACTATACCACCTAACATATCAAGACCCGCGCTTTTACTCTGGCACCAACTGAACGTCCGCATTTCTTCCTGTGGCACAGGAAGAGTTAATGAGAAATTTCATCATTTTTGTTTTGTCTGTGTTAATTTCAAGACTTATTTTGCTAGCCAAGGAGGACAGGGAATGTGTTTTTCCCTCATCAATTTCACATTGTCACTGATAAGAGTTATGTCATCTGCAAAATCAAGATCTTCTATATGGGCCCCATGTACCTAATCAATGCCTGTTTTACCAGTACAGCATCTTTTCATTATAAAGTCCATAGCAATTCCAAAAAGCAAGGGAGATAATATACATCCTTGTTTCACGCCTGTTTCAATCTGAAACTATTTACTCATTCCTTGTTCTGTCTTGACTCCACAGACATATCCGTTGTAGAGATCTCTAATGATGTTGAGAGTTTTAGATGGTATTCCATATAGTCTTAAAATTCTCCACAATGAATCTCTGTGTATGCTATCAAATGCTTTTTTTTAAAGTCTATAAAGTTCAGGATTAATGGTTTGTGCTTTTAAATATGTTCTTCAAGTATTATTCTTAGAGTAAAGATCTGGTCAAGACAGCTTCTCCCTTTTCGAAATCCTGCCTTTTCTTCTCTCATTGCAATATCCACTACATCCTTAATTCTATTCAGAACACTTTACAAAACACCTCTGACACAACTGATAGTAAGTTTACACCCCTCAGTTATTGCAGTCACTGAGATTGCCTTTTTTAGGTATTTTAACAATGATTCCTTATTTCCATTTGGAAGGGACCTTTTCTTCTATCCAGATTTTATTAAACATTCTCTGTAGTTGGCTCATGTTGTCACTGTTAATAGCTTTTAACATTTCAACTGTTATTTCATCTTCACCTGCAGCTTTGTTGTTAGCCATTAGATTCACTGCTGTTTCAGTTTCATTCAGTGTAACTTCATCTAGGTTGACATTTAGTTGTGGAACTGGTAAATCAGTTTCAAGATTTATTAATTCATTTGAGTGTGGTCAGTTAATTATGTCTTGGAAGTCTTCAGCCCATCTTTGCATTTGGTCTTTACTTGATGTTAATAGGTTGCCTGTTTTGCTAAAGACTGGTCTTTCTCTAGAGGTAATAGCACCTGTTAGCTTCTGTATGTTATATAGAGTTATGCTGTCTTCTGTTCTTGCTGCATTTTCAGCTTTTTTTGCCATATTATCCATATATTGCTTAATAATATACTTCATAATTAAAACACCACCATGTTTGTTTCTGTTACAGGCAGATGACTCCAGACAGGACAAACTGAATAATGAAATAACAGATGGAAGCCAAGGTTATTTTTTTATTTATTTATACAGTAGAACCCTGCTGTATTATATGAAGTTCATTCCAGGAGGTTGTTTGAATTGTGATTTATACAAATGCCAAATCATTTTTTCCCCTTAAAGAAATAATGTAAACTGGATTAATACATCACAGACCCCTGATGATTGTTTGTTTAAACCTTTATAATAATACTTAATACATAAAATCATACATAAAACCATAAAATCAATAAATGTACATGAAATGCTGTGCATAAAAATTAAACTGCACTTTACCTGTACTGAGGAGAGCTGATGGCATAAATGGAAGATGAAGAGGAGGAAGGATGTTATTGTTTGGAAGGGAAGTCATTAAAAACATCAGGTACCTTTCTGGTCTTCTTTCTCTTTTCCGTTTCTTGAGACTGGAGGATGCTTGAGAGGGATCTGGAAATGTTTGGGCTTGGGATTCTTTACTTAAAAACCTGTCCAGTGTTGTCTGCTTTTGACAATTTCAAAATGTTTCTAAAATGGTCAGCATTATCAGTGAACAGGCTGATGCTCATGTTGACCACAGCAATCTTAGGATACCATTTTTCCACCAAGCTCTGTGTTCTCTCCCAATGGTAACAAATTTCTTTATTTTCTGCAGTGGGAATGCTCCCCTTACTCATGTTCTCCTTCTCTGAAGAAAGTTCTGCAGCTACTTCTTGCTGCTCCCCGTGCAGTTCTTGGAGTTCTTCAGTGGTCAACCCATTCTTGTGGTCTTCCACCAACTCCTCCACATCCTCATCATCCACCTCCAAACCTATGGACTTCCCCAGGGACACAGTATCATCCACCACTACACTCTCCTGTTCATTCTCTATATCAAGGCCTTCAAAGTTTCTGGGTGGCACACTGTCTGGCTACAACTTCTTCTAGATAGAGTTCAGTATCCTAAGAGAACCTGAGTTCAATATCCTAAGAGAACCTGAGTTCAGCATCCTAAGAGAACCTGAGTTCAGCATCCTAAGAGAACCTGAGTTCAGTATCCTGAGAGAACCTGAGTTCAGCATCCTGAGAGAACCTGAGTTCAGCATCCTGAGAGAACCTGAGTTCAGCATCCTAAGAGAACCTGAGTTCAGCATCCTAAGAGAACCTGAGTTCAGCATCCTAAGAGAACCTGAGTTCAGCATCCTAAGAGAACCTGAGTTCAGCATCCTGAGAGAACCTGAGTTCAGCATCCTGAGAGAACCTGAGTTCAGCATCCTAAGAGAACCTGAGTTCAGCATCCTAAGAGAACCTGAGTTCAGTATCCTAAGAGAACCTGAGTTCAGTATCCTAAGAGAACCTGAGTTCAGCATCCTAAGAGAACCTGAGTTCAGTATCCTAAGAGAACCTGAGTTCAGCATCCTAAGAGAACCTGAGTTCAGCATCCTAAGAGAACCTGAGTTCAGTATCCTAAGAGAACCTGAGTTCAGTATCCTAAGAGAACCTGAGTTCAGCATCCTAAGAGAACCTGAGTTCAGCATCCTAAGAGAACCTGAGTTCAGTATCCTAAGAGAACCTGAGTTCAGCATCCTAAGAGAACCTGAGTTCAGTATCCTAAGAGAACCTGAGTTCAGTATCCTAAGAGAACCTGAGTTCAGCATCCTAAGAGAACCTGAGTTCAGTATCCTAAGAGAACCTGAGTTCAGCATCCTAAGAGAACCTGAGTTCAGTATCCTAAGAGAACCTGAGTTCAGCATCCTAAGAGAACCTGAGTTCAGTATCCTAAGAGAACCTGAGTTCAGTATCCTAAGAGAACCTGAGTTCAGCATCCTAAGAGAACCTGAGTTCAGCATCCTAAGAGAACCTGAGTTCAGCATCCTAAGAGAACCTGAGTTCAGTATCCTGAGAGAACCTGAGTTCAGCATCCTGAGAGAACCTGAGTTCAGCATCCTGAGAGAACCTGAGTTCAGCATCCTAAGAGAACCTGAGTTCAGCATCCTAAGAGAACCTGAGTTCAGTATCCTGAGAGAACCTGAGTTCAGTATCCTGAGAGAACCTGAGTTCAGTATCCTAAGAGAACCTGAGTTCAGTATCCTGAGAGAGCCTGAGTTTAGTATCCTGAGAGAGCCAGAGTTCAGTATCCTCAGAGAACCTGTTCACAACAGGAAAGTCACTCCTTTTGCCACATTAGCCTCTTTTATCACCTCTTTATTTTTTAATATGGACGTATAGTCAGTTTTGACATACTACATTCAGTGGCTGAGTCTGAGACACGAGTACCACTTGCAAACTTTGTAATGAGTTTTTTCAGTTCAAGTGCCTTTCTCACTTCTTCCCTTTTCAGTCTTGGTTTAATCACTAATCTTTTTTTTTTTTTGTGACCCATGATTAGACTGTTTTTCAATGAAAATATTTTTAAAAAAGAATAGCGAAAAAGTAACGATTCATAGAGCTTGTACAAATTATGCTTAGCAAACAAGAGCCAACACAAGACTAACCATGTGACTCTGACTCAGTCAAGTGGACCACATGGTACTGTCCAAATTCTGGAGCAAATGTAGAGTGCAGAGTCAAATTTTATTTTAAAAAACTTGGACGAATGCCAAGTTGTATAAGCTAAGCAAGGCAGAGAGATGGACAAATGACAGGGTTCCAGAGACATGAATTACAACAATAGAATGATGAAAAACATATTTGATTCTTCATGTATGATGTGATGTTTTTGGTATTCTTCTAGCTTTCGTTTCAAATGATGCATAACAAACTGGTGATGGTGATTATAATGGATGTTTTGATGATCACTGTCTGTCAAAGCTGTCCTCATGTCTCAGGGCATGTGCAAGAGAACAAGATGATGTCCTCCTATCAGATTGCAGTTTCAACCTTCTCAGTTAGCTCTGGTGCCCAGGGATCGCATTGATTCCCATCTTTTTCCTTGGATTTTTCCAGCAAAAGAAGAGGGATATGCCTTTGTTGACCATGATTCTGAAGATGTTTCCTGTGACATTTTGACATATATTTACTGTTTATTCATTTCTCTCCCTGCATACTGTGAGACAGGAAGAAGATTGATATTGATACGTGTGGCGCAGAATGAAGATTGATGGTGGTTACGGCAGAATGAAGATTGATGATGATGATGTTGATATGCATGGGGCAGTATGAAGATTGATGATGTTGATGTGCATAGGGCAGTATGAAGACTGATGATGATGTTGATATGCAATGCATATGGCAGAATGAAGATTGATGATGATGATGTGCATGGGGCAGGATGAAGATTGATAATGATGCATAGTTAACATGAATATATGATTAACTTTACACCAAAGAATCATAGTTTTTTTTATGATCATGTCTGAGAAAATGTTAAAAGAGATGTGTGCCATTTTGTGTATGACCATCATTCTAGAGCACATCTTTAGATCCTACCACCTTGAGAAAGAATATCATTCTAGAGCACATCTTTGGATGCTACCATCTTGAGAAGGAATAACATTGTAGATGAGACCGAGTGACGCTTTAAAAGTCAAAATAAGCTGTTATAAGAAAGTACCTGTTTTATCTGTGCCATGACCAGCATAATTCTGGCTCGCTTCTGTATTAGATTGCAGATTGTCATTGCTCCATACATCGTCAGTTGACATCGTTTTCGTGTTTCAATTTTGTTTATCCTCTGACAAATGAGCAGAACCAGCAGATGTATTCAGTGATGAGAACATACCTGGTCTTTTTGCAGGACAGGATTCAAGCATTCGGCCTGTTGATGCTTTTGATATGGGTACTGTGCTTTTTGTGACATCATTCATCATTTGTGTTTACAGAAAGATAGTTTTGAGGGTTGTGTCATAGCTAAGGCTTTGCTTTTTTTGGGTCCTGAAGCTGTTTGCTGTCGATATTGTGATTTTGCATTATTTTTAGCTTTGTGCATTCAGTGTAGCAGAGATCTCACTACAGTGGGATTTTAGGAAATAGATTTATTCACCCCACTTTTGTGAGAATTTGGTTTTGAAAGTTTGAGAAATATGTATTGTGTTAGGAGTGACTATAAACAAAAAAAAAAGAAAAAAAAATGTCCCCAGTCAAGGTGAACTAAGCAATGCACCATCTTACCTCTCTAATACCCCAGTAATATTTTACATTAATGTTAAAACTCTCACCTAAAATTGCAGAGAGCATTGTAAAGTATTCAACAATGGCAAAAATAAATTCATGCAATTCATTTATGTAATTTAAAGTCTTACTGTCATCAGTTTTTATGTGTAGTCAGTGCAGACAGATTATCCAAGCACAGCTTAGCAACATCAGATTGGTTAGAACACATCGTTAAATGTTAGAATTAGAACATTCACTTTAGAACAGATGCACTAGCTGAACTCATATTCTCCTTTCTTTTTGTTTCATGCTTAGAACCGTTTAGTGTTGACCTACCACCAGCACCGGGCCCACCAAGCTTGTCCCCAGCCGGAAGATCACGCAAAGGGACGGAAACAGATCTGCGGGAGAACAAGTCAGTTTCATCAGCACAGGCGCTGGAGCCAGCATTTGAGGAGTGGTACCATGGTGATCTCTCTCGCAAGCAGGTGAATAGAGACCTTTTCTCTCTCTCTCTCTCTCTTTTTTTGTGTTATTTTTCTGTTATTTTAACTTAGCAATTTTTTTTTTTTAGCCATGTACTATTGCACACTTAATAAATTATAGTTTAAATCAGTAAAATACAGAGGTGACAAGCCTATTTGTGCCAATAGAAATTTTAATCTCTAAAAAGTTGACAGACTTGTCAGAAATTTCATAAGTGAGTTTTATGTTATTATTGAGTGAGTTGGGAATTCAAGAAATATTTTTAGCTCTTCCTGTGGCATATTTGTGATTCCAATGCCATCATTGATGTACCTTTTATAGAATTCTAGAAGTCTGCCAGTGTAGGTTTCCCATAATTTGACTTCCAGAAAGCCCATAAATAGACATACATAACTGCGGCCCATTTTCGTTCTTCGTTGAATTCGAAAGAATTTAGGTTTAGTACTAGCTGTGTAAGTCTGATTATGGTGTCAGTGTTAGTGGTGGGGTGAGGGTCTTTGTCGAGAAAATAGCAGAGTGATAAGAGTCCATCCTCATGGGGGATAGAAGTGTATAAGGGAGCAGACATCAAGGAGAAAGATGTGATAGGTGTGGTGTTGAGAGAGTGTGATCGTATCAAAAGTTAAGGCGTGGTTGGTATCTTTCAAAAAAAGAGAGTAGTTTGTGTACTAGCGGCTGGAAAATGCTGTCTAAAAAGTCAGAAATGTGCTCAGTGGGGCATGAACGCGCTGATACAATGGGACATCCAGGGTTACCTGGTTTGTGGATTTTAGGAAGAAGATAGAAGGTAGGTGTGCCTAAACAGCTGTCCTTAATGTGAAGAGAAACAGCTTTGGGTGGGAGGCTACCTTTTGCAAGTCTTTAATGGTTGCTTCCACTATATCATTATTTGAAAAGGTAGCATCGTTTTTACGTGGGGCATAGAAATTTATATTGCTGAGTTGGGACATTCCTTCTGCGATATATAAATCTTTTTCCAAACTACGAGATTTGATGTTTTATCTGCTGGTTTTATCACTATGTCTCTCCGACGCCGAAGGTTGGACAATGCCTTGGACTCTCCCTTATTTAGGTTAAAATGTCTAAATGTTTGTGGACGGAGGTTACGGATCTCACGCTACATTGTATCAATATACAGATCCAAAGCTTGGGAATCCCCTGAGGAAAGTGTCCAGTGGCTGGCAAACTCCACGTGGTTGAACAAAGACTCAGGGAGACCTGTAATTAGGGAAGAGGGGTTGCAAAGTGATGCTGTGAGGAGGTTTGACAAGTAAGAAGGGGTGGAGTTTAGTGGAGAGGTACTATAATGATTGAAGTTAATGTTAAGTGTAGATGAACAGTTGTTCTCTTCATTCATGAGGATGGACTCTTAGAACTCCACCATTTTCTCGACAAAGACCCTCACCCCACCACTAGCACTGACACTATAATCAGACTTACACAGCTAGTACTAAATCTAAATTCTTTCGAATTCAACAGAGATTACTTCAGGGAAATCAGTGGTGTTGCCATGAGAATGAAAATGGGTCCCAGTTATGTATGTCTATTAATGGAAGTCAAATTATGGGAAATCTACACTGGCAGACTTCTAGAATTCTATAAAAGGTACATCGATGATGGGATTGGAGTCACAAGTATGCCAAAGGAAGAACTAAAAAAATTATTGAATTCGCCAACTCACTCAATAATAACATAAAATTCACTTATGAAATTTCTGACAAGTCTGTCAACTTTTTTTTAGAGATTAAAATTTCTATTGGCACAAACAGGCTTGTCACCTCTGTATTTTACAAGCCCACCGACAGCCATACCTATTTGCTTTACACGTCCTCCCATCCTGAAGCCTGTAAGAACTTCATCCATATTCCCAACTCTTCCGTCTTCACCGCATATGTCAGGATAATTTGGACTTTATAGATCAGTCCAACAAGTTATTAGAATTTTTCTGTCATTGCCACTACCCAGAAAAGGTCCTTTGTGAAGCCTTCAACCGTATCTAATTAGTGAGCCGCAAAGAAGTATTCAGGAAAAAACCTTTTACTCCATCTGACAGAGTTAAGGTAGTACTGCCACTCATCCAACTTGACCCCGACACTCACGACATTTTCTCTGATCCACCCCTGTTGGCATACAAATGTGAGCCAAACCTTAAGGACATCCTCATCCGCAACCACTTGAAGCAAAGCTTTACATATGTTGGCACCAGAAAATGTAACCGCCTCCGCTGTGTTACCTGCTCTGTAGTCTGGGATCACCTTAACATCTACAACCCACCGACCACATATCACAGGTTTCCATTTAAACAGTCTTCACATTCTACTAAATCCATTCTTGACACACGCTGCCGGACAAGCTTCATCTTACAATTTACAGCTAAGCACTCTATTTGATTTTTTTTTTTAACAGTATTCATGTGAATTTATACTTTATCTCCTCTCTCTGTTTCTTCGTCCTTTATGTCTTTGTATGATTAAGGCTCACGCCGAAACATCACAACTTTGTAGTCATTAAGTAATAAAGCTGCTCCTACATTTTTCCTAGTTTATACATCCAGGTTAGTATACTGGTGATGCTCAATTTGCATGGACGAGAATCATCCAGTTTTGACTTTGGTTCAGCATGTGAACATTTTGTAAAAATTCAGTCTCACCACAAATAAGGTCATTTTTAAAATTCACATGAACATTTAGTTCCAGCTGATGTTTATAAAGTGTATTTAATTTTAAATTAGAAAAAAAACTACACAGTACTGCCGGTATTTTGGAGATTACTTCATGCAAAGTGAAAGACAAATACAGTTGTACCGGTTTAAAAAACCCTAGCACAATCACTGGTTTAAATATGGTTTTAAGCTTTTATATGCATTGGCAAGTGAAAGGTGTTTGTGATTCATTGTAAAGCAATATTGACTAACCTGTCACATTAGTGAAGTATGCTTGTGTTGCAACTAATGAATAATCATATGAGATGAACAAGGATTTCATCTCCCCCAAACTAAAAATATCATCTCCAGGCTGAAGCCATGCTAGAGTTTAATGGAGACTTCCTGGTTAGAAAAAGCTCTCACAGCCCAGGCCAGTTTGTTCTCAGCGGGAAGCAAGGTGGAGCACCAAGACACCTGTTACTTGTGGACCCAAAGGGAGTTGTAAGCAGAACTATATTGCTGATATATGGCTATATATATAGTCTGAGATAGGGTTTTTTCTTCTAACAATAGCTTTTCTCAGATTAGAAGACAGTATTGAGTAAATAGATATCAGCCATTTATGGAAGCTGCAAATCAACATTTTACTATTCTCTCATGGCTAACTCCAATGATATTTGAGCAGTATCAGTATAAAAGGTTACAATAACAATAAGCTGTGCTTTTTGCAAGATCCTAACTCTCATTGGCTTCCAATCTACTCTGTCTCGGTCGCTCTCCATGTGGTTTGGTTTTCACCATTTCTTTACAGTCCCAGTCTTATATCCTTCCCATGCCGTTAAACATCACATAGGGCTCGCAAGGTAGTTCGCCAGTTTTTCCTGTCTTTGGCAAGCCTTTCAACCTCATCAAAGGATTTTATGCCTGTTAATTTGGCCTCTCTTAACAATGTCCTCTTTAGGGGTGGTCTGCCTCTTTCTTTGGCATGTTCTGTTCCACTTGATAGCTTGTTTTGGGATTCTCTGACTGTTTCTTCTCATCACGTGACCAACGTATATCCATCTCCTGTTCCTGATCACGCATGAGACTGGTTGTTGTTCAGTCATCTGTCTTATCTCTGCATTGTTCTTGAATTCGTTCCACTTTATGCAGAGTATTTTCCTTAGGCATTTATTTTCAAAAGAGTCTAATTTCTTTTCTATTTCTTTAGTTGTTTTCCACCTTTCACGTGCATAAATGAGGGTGGATATTACATTTGAATTGAATAGTCTTAACTTGGTTTTTGTGCTTATAACTTTTGAATTCCATATGTTCTCAAGATTCTTGAAGATCGATGCTGCTTTTGTAATTCTAATTCTAACTTCCTTTCTGGTGTCACCATCCTGGTCTATGTAGATGCCAAGATAGCCAAAATGATTGACTTCTTCAATATCTGTCTCTTCTACGTGTATTTTTCCATTTTGATTAATGGGAAGTTTTATTATTTTTGTTTTGTCCTTGTTAATTTCAAGTCCTATTTTGCTAGCCAGTGAAGACAGGCTGTCTGTTTTTTCTTGCATGGAATTCACATTATTACTGATAAGAGTTATATCATCAGCAAAATTAAGATCTTCTAGTTGGGTCCCATATACCCAGTCAGTACCTGTCTTACCTGTGCAGCATTTTTTCATTATGTCTATTGTAAATCCAAAAAGCAAAGGAGACAGTATACATCCTTATTTCACACCTGTTTTAATCTGGAACCATCCACTCATCCCATCTTCTGTTTTGACTGCACAAACATATCCATTGTAGAAGTCCTTAACTCTTTCCCTTCCGTCGACACTGTAGTGAATTCTTCCTGTTAGTCTAGTCCCTGCCATCCACGTTATAGTGATTTTGTTTCGTTGCAGCGTAAAACTATTGTAACTTTTTATTGTACACGATTTATCTGCGCATATCTGGTGACCTTTCATAGTTCAGTCCAAAGCGTGGCTAACAACTGAGTGAAATCGTTTTTAACTGAGAAATTTCAATAGTTATTGTGATTTTGGAGGCATAAGGACATGTCCTATGACCCGACCACTGTTCATGAATGTACCCCAAGTACATCTAGACCTATTAAATGGACTGGAGAAGTAATTAGAAGGTTATTTCAGACATTATTTTAGTGAGAATGCCACCACACGACGAGATCAGATGAAAATTTAAGTAGATCTGGAAATCGCAGATGATAAACATTGTACTTCTAGGCATCGCCGATGATAAGCACTACACTTGTCAGCTAAAATCATCACACTAATTCTTTTTTCCTAAAAAACTCTTCATTTATGAAATTTTACATTTACAACTATTTTCATGCATAATGTGTATACTTTTATAGTGGAAATACTTTGTACATTCACTTTTACAACTATACCCCCATACATATCAAGACCCACGTTTTTTGTGTGGCACAGATGGGAACGTCCACATTTTTTTTCTGTGGCGGGGAAGAATTAATGATGTTGACAATTTTAGATGATATTCCATATAGACTTAAAATTCTCCACAATGAGTCTCTGTGTATGCTATCAAATGCCTTTTTAAAGTCTATGAAGTTCAGTATTAATGGTTTCTGCTTTTCAATATGTTCTTCAAGTATTATTTTTAGAGTAAAGATCTGGTCGAGACAGCTTCTCCCTTTTTGAAATCCTCCTTGTTCTTCTCTCATTGCGGTATACACTATATCTTTAAGTCTATTCAAAATGACCTTGAAAAATACTTTTGACACAACTGATATTAAGGTTACTCCTCTTCAGTTGTTACAGTTGCTAAGGTTGCATTTTTTTGGTATTTTAAACGTGGTTCCTTTTTTCGGTTTAGAAGGGGCCTTTTCTTCTTTCCAGATTTTATTAAACATTCGCTGTAGTTGTCACTATTGATAAGTTTTAACATTTCGGGTGTTATTTCATCTTCACCTGCACCTTTGTTGTTAGTCATTAAATTCTCTGCTGTTTCAGTTTCATGCAATGTAGTTTCATCTAGGTTGACATTTAGTTGTGGGGCTGGTAGGTCGGTTTCAAGGTTTTACAATTCTTTTGGGTGTGGTCGATTAAGTATTTCTTGGAAGTGTTCAGTCCATCTTTGCTTTTGATCTTTACCAATAGGGTTCCAGTTTTGCTAAGGATTAGTCTTTCTTTAGATGTAATAGTACCTGTTACCCTTTTTTGTATGTTATATAAAGTTTTGCTGTCTCCTGTTTTTGCTGCTTTCTCTGCCTCTTTCACCATATTGTCTATGTATTCTCTTTTATCCCTTCTAGCCGAACTTTTTACTTTCTTGTCTGTTTCTTTATATGTTGCTTTCGCCAGATCTTTTCCAAGGTCCGTTTTTACATTCAACATGTCTGATTTGGCTGCTTGTCTTTAATGTATGTATTTCCATGTGTTTTCCTATATCCATACTTTTCTGTTTGGTTTTTTGTCCAGCGCTTGCTTTTGCTGCTGTGATTATGGCTGTGCTGTAAGAATTCCATAATTCATCTATACCTATCTCCTCTACTTCACTGGGTGTTGTGGAATGATTGGCAAGTTCCTGATTGAAATTACTGTTAGTATTCTCTTCTGGTAGGCTGTGGCTGTTTATCTTTCTGTGTATTGATTTCTTGTGTTGGCTTTTCAGTTTTAGTTTTATTATCCCTATACACAGGTTGTGATCACTGTTAACATCTGCACTCCTATATGCCCTTACATCTATCAGAGATGTTCTGTATTGCTTTCTAATACAAAAATGATCTATCTAGTTTCTAGTTCTATCATCTGGAGATATCCACAATGTTTTATGTATCTCTTTGTGTGGGAATATTGTGCCTCCAATGACCATGCCCCCTGTTAGACATATTTCAATTAATCTTTCTCTGTTCTGATTTACCATGTCAATTTCTTCTTTCCCCATCACTTTTTCAACATCGGTGTTATCTTTCCATACCTTAGCATTGAAATCCCCCATAGCAATTAGGATGTCATGTTTAGGGACTTTGTTGTAATTTGTGATAGAAATCGTCTTTCATCTCATCATCTGCTTCGTTCGTGGGTGCATAACACTGTTTTATTGTCATTCTCCCGTGTCTTAGGTTGTATCATGCACTTATTATACGACTGTTCACTGGTTCCCATTCTACAAGGCTCTTTGCTGCTACATTTGACATAATACCTACCCCCTCTCAATGTTTACCGTCATCTCTGCCTGAATGTATTATTAGCTTACCATTTTCTGCCGATCTTTTACTTGCTTCTGGCCATTGCATTTCACTGATGCCCAGTACATCTAGGTGGTATCTCATTATTTCTTTGATGACCTGAGTAGTTTTTGTTGGTGCAGTCCCAATGGCTGACATAAAAATATCTCTTAGATGACATAATTATCTTTCTATCCCAGTTGCATCTTTTGTCATTGAAGAATTACTCATGGATGATTACTGAACAAGGAGAGGAGCAGATGTGAGTGTAGTTCCAGTAATGTGGGTTCCTGGAAGTAACAAACTTACACTTTTTTTTTTTTTTTTGCTAAGTGTATGTACAAAAAAATCATCACAGACAAAAATTTCATAATTTCCTTCAGTTTACATCAGATTTTGATGCCACAAAAACAAAAAAAAAGCAATGTGGTTTGCAAGACAACCCAAAGTGAAGAGTTCAGCTTCATAGATCATGAAGTGGCTTTGTGTGTAGGATAAAAAAGAACAATTACACCAGGGTTGGCAACCCTGCATTACTTCCTAGCACTGCTCCCAGATAACAACAAAACTAGGACTTACCATTGTGCATGTAATCTTGAAGCTTACAGACAGCCCCACCAAGAGACTTTTATCTCCAATACTTGTGTATGATTTAGAACATGAGGAAAGCCAAAACAGTCAGGCTGTCATCATCATTACTGCTTAGAGTTGCATGTTTTCATAGTATTATGAAGAACGGTAACCTATTGTACTGACTTATATGCTTCTTCCTTTCCATAGGTTAGGACTAGTGACTTCATATTTGATAGTGTGAGTCATCTGATTAACTACCACAGACAGAATGATCTGCCCATTGTTACTCAAGGTGGTGAACTCCAGCTTGTGAGACCGGTGAAGACTTGTATTTCAGCAATCTAATCATAGTTTTCACACTACATGCTGATCTCTTGTTTCAGAGTCAATATAGTGAAGTTTATTGTATAGTTGTGGGTAGTTTTTCATTTATTTTGTATTGCTGGAATGTACTTTACATATGAAATGCTTCAAATGTACCAGTACCAGCCACAACTAACCAGTGTTCATTATCTGTGTTTTTAATGCATGTTAAAATGTTGTACTTAATCTCAATAATAGGCATGCCAAACTTCTTGATAATGTTTCTCATGTATAGCACACACCTTCACCACTTTGTTTCTCATGTATAGCACACACACACACCTTCACCACTTTGTTTCTCATGTATAGCACACACACACACACACCTTCACCACTTTGTTTCTCATGTATAGCATAACCCTTCACCACATTGTTTCTCATGTATAGCACACACCTTCACATTTTTTCTCATATATAGCACACACCTTCACCACATTGTTTCTCACTGAAGTGACAAAAGGCTGATAATAATTTAATAAATGAAACACATTAACATAAAATTAAGAAAATTTGTTTGTGTGAATAACATAAATAATAAACAACAAATATTAAAAATAACAAATCATAAACAGGATATAATTTTAACAATAAATAAAAGAAGGCATAAACTACTGAATTTTTCTTCTCCGAGAATTCTGCATGTAGTCGCATCTTGATGTATGTTAAATGTTATATACATTGGTCCTTTGATACTGGCCAACATTCTAGTCTTATCTTCTCATTAGTTACAGTTATGTTTGGTCTTTTGTGTGGCACTGTCTCTGAAATAGCATGTCAGTATTATTTTCAGGTCTGATATTCATGCATACTTGACTTGCACATCATCTTGTGAAGCACTGGGCTGAGAGCAACTTTTGTGATATTTACTGTTACATGAACATGATGCTAATACTTGTTAAGTTGGTTCAGAAAGGGGGCTTCATTTGGCATTAAGTTGAAATAAATGTATATTTTTAAAGTACTTTTTACCTGATTTTCAATGCTTCAAGGCAGAAGAGAATTTGGGGGGGGGGGGGGGGGATAGGAGAGACGCTGCCTTTCACAAGCAGGATGATTCCAGATACTTGTTCTCAGACAGAAGCTACCCCCAGTGTTGATAAGCTATCAGGCTGCTGTTAAAAGAAAATGCATCTCACTTGCTTCCTGCATGATAGGACTGCAATTGAAAATTGTAATTTATTTTCACACAAGAGAAATGGGTACCTGATGTAAATGATGGACAAATAAATGCTCTGTTGCTGTATTCTCAAAGCACAAATTCTCTGTAGTTTTATGTTCATCAGTTCTTGCATCCATAATAAGCCTGCTAATAACAAATATCAAGGGCCAAAATTTCCATTTCACCAACATTAAATTATGTATTCATGTCATACAGCAACAGTACATAGATGCATTTTATAACTTTTGTTGTCTGGTAGCAGACAAATGGTAAGTGATAATATGAGTGAATGCACATGTATGTGTGTCGCAGAGTTATCAAGTATGACAGGCTTGGGAGATTCCTGCGTGATTTGCCCCTACATGAATCTTTTCTCCCCACAAGCCAGTACTGATTATATAATGGACTTTCATAGTTTATTTTGTTTTAAAAAGTTGTGATCTGATGAAAGGTTGAAAAATATTTAAAACAGAGTGCTGTCTCACAGTATCACCACATGTCTAGATTTGCATTGGAACTATATGGTCTTGTTCAGGGCATGAAATCTTTGATTACATCATGTAGAACCTAATGTAGCTTGATATGCATATGCAGGAAACTCTTTACCGTAGAGAGATAAGTATGCTGGAAAGTAAAAAAAACTTTGGATTCATGCTTAACCATAACCATTTTGTGAAGACAACAGTATTATAATCATCTGTTGTACTGGATTGCATGGGCACTGTGTGTATTTTCATATATCTTGGGTTTTTTGCTGCTTTATTTTTTTGTTAATGTTTGCGATTTTCTGTCATCTCAGACCATCCATTATTTTACCCTAACCTTCCTGTGGATTTTTTTTTTTTTTTGCTTTTATTTTTCCTGTTATTCTTAAGCCCATCTCAGCTCATCACATGTTTAGAGATTGTTGAGTCTTATTTTAGTTTAATGACATTTCTTCTTTCGCTGACTTTTCTCACTTTTTTTCATTCATCATGTTACCCTGCTCACATAACATTCTTCTTTGAAACCACATCTCAGATAGCACCTTTGAACTTTGTATTGATCTGTTCACAGCTCACACAAAGCAAGACTGGCACAGCATGGTGTTTCAAAATCTATTTCTTGCAAATGTTTATTGACTGAGATGGTTACACAACTTGGTGATTCTTATCAATCTGCTGGTGTCCAAATATAAACTGCACTCATTTCTTTCTGTATATATGGAGATTCATGTATGTCATAGGGAATGCTTTAGCTGTTCCTACACTGTTAGGTTTAAGTTTATTCAGAACAGTATTAATTGTATATTGTAATGATATTATAATCTGCATAAATGCTTCATTTGTGTAAAATATCTGATAAATATGACCAGTTTTTTTTTTTGCAGTACATCAAGTGCTCTTTAAGCCAAAATAGAATCTCAATATTCATTGTAGAAAAAAAAAAGCCAGTTATTTGCGAATATAGTTCATGCACATTTTTAATATCCTTTTCACTTATGGTTTCCTTTGTTTTTCTTGTAACAATGTTATAAGTGGAATGAATTTTATTTTTTGAGGAAGTCATGATGTGATACGTCCAGATAGTGGGGCAGTGCTGTCTTTATTCTCTCCTCCAAAAACATGCCCAGTCAGAATGGCTGCAGTCTTCCATGGTTATATTTTGTGTTTAAGATTACAGTTATAATGGCTTCAAGAAATCTGTGTCAATGTGTGTATATATATATATATATTTATATATATGTATTTGTGAAGTGGCAGATTTTATATTATGTGAAATATTACAGCTGCATTTGGTGTGGAAAAAAAAAGTTAGTGAAACTAGTATTTACCTTCTGTGAAATTTATGAATGAAACCTTGATTTGGTTTTTATTCTTTCATCAGTATGATAATTTTTATTTTAATGTATAAATACATGAGGCATATTTCTACAAAAATCACCTTAGTTTTTTTTTTCTCTAATTTTGATCCATATCAATGGAAACAAGATTCTGAATACTTAAATCAGCCAATTTTGTTTTATGGTTGTGAAGCATGGTCCATGAATAAAAGAGTACAGTGAGAAATGGAGGCCTTGGAGATGTGGTTTATAAGAAAGATGTTGACGGTACCATGGACAGCCAAGAAAACCGATGAAGAAGTCTTAAGAGAGGCTGGAGTTAAAAAGCAAATTATAGCAAAGATCAGACAAGCGAGATTTATAGGACATTTTCTGAGAAGAGGAAAATTGGAACACACTGTGGCAACTGGAAAAATTGAAGAAAGAAGAGACGGAGATGTTACTGGATGGGCTGTCAGTGTGGCTAGGAAGAATGTCACCGGTGGATCTCATAATCAAGTCTAAAGATAGGGAATTGTGGAGAGAAATGATCGCCTATGCCACGTGGCATGGCACTTGAATTTTTGGCTGGACTGAAGATAATCCATTTTCAGATTTTGATGTTCTCTAAAAACAATTATTCTGTGTTGTAATTTACTGTCAAAATTTCACCTCACCAGGGTGAAAAAAAAAAAAATCTGTATGAAGCAAAGATTCCTTCTGACACATAGCTTTTGTTGTGTCACAAACATGCAGTCTGATTGGCCAAAATGAGTCATCTGATTCTCAGTACACTCAACAAAAGACTAATCTCTTATTCTGTTCTCAACCAGCTATCTTCTCTGTCCAGTCTTTTTTTTTTTTCACAACACACATATTACACATAGGTGTGGCAAAGTAAGTTGTGCACTAGTCTCATGACAAAGGTTAATGGTTTGAATCTGGCCAGAGGTACCCTGGTCACCCAGCTGTAGAAATATCTGGTTTATTCTGGAGCTGGGAAAGGGAAGTCAGCCAGGCATGATGCTCATCAGCCTTTAGTGTGCTGACTGGTCAGCGAAAAGATGGGCACTAACCATATCCCCTAGATGCCCCAGTGGCAGAACATGGTTATCTAACACATTAGCCAGGAAAAAAGTCCAAGCTACACTGCTGCATTCTCTTCATCTTCATGGGAACTTCCTCAACAAGATCTTCAATGACCAACAAAGTCACACTTTGCCAAATTAAGGACACTGGTCTGGTCTCTGTCTGTCTGTCTCTCTCTCTCTCTATGTGCGTGCATGTGCATGCGCACTGTCAGCTGCTGCAGGTTACATTGTAATTTGGTAGCATGGTGTAGCATGGAGCACAGCTGATTGCTGAAACTTGATGATGCTCGAATCTCAACCCAGTTGTGATGAGCAGTGAATAGTTGGCATTTTAATTCCACCTTCATTAAATCTTTCAGCATGTGAACAGTTAAAATACAGCACTTCTTACATTAAAAACTCATTCTGTCAATTTTAATACTAATAAATGCACTGCTAGTTCTTTCATGCATTCTTGAAATGGGGGCAACTGTTACGAAGAATGCCCAGAATACATGCAACAGCACTGACAAACAACTGAAGAAAAATCTCTCAAAATACAGAACAGTCAATTCATTACCAAGTGTAAATTATGTTCATGTAAATTATTTACTTGCCTTCTTACCTTTTTTTTTCCTACTACAGTATGGGTTTAAAATGACCTTTATCAAGATATCTCAAAATGTTGAACATCAACATCCCAATGTTGAACAGCTTACCTATGTAATCATTCTACATGATACAGGACAGTTCATGAACAATAAGTTATGTTTTAGATGTCATTTGGTGGACTAGAGTAACTGCTGAATTTATAATGGCTGTATTACTGTATGATCATACATTCATTCATTCATTCATTTGCATGTCCTTTGCAGAACTTTTCTTCCCTAACAGCACTCCTGTAGGCCTCTCGGTTGTGAGCAATATGGCCTGCTGCTGATGCATCCATTTGCAGATCATCAACGATGTCTTGCAGCCATCTTCCCTTGGTCTTCTTCTCTTTCATTTTCCCATTATGTACTCTTCCTTCTTCTTCTTCGTTCGCATTGTCTGTCTATACCTGCAGTCCTGTCTCTTGGATAAATTTCACTGTTTTTTGTAATTCATGTATGGAACCGTAGAGCTTATCTTCTTTGGTGGTTTCACTGTGCCAGTAATTATTTCTCAGTGTCTCATAGTTGGTGCAGTTCTGGAGGATATGTACCACAGTTTGGGGCACCTGGGCACATGTACATAGATTAGTAGTACCAACCTTAAACTTTGTATACATATGACTTCGGAGTCGGGTGTGTCCTGTTCGGAGACGGAAGATGGTGACTTGTTCCTTTCTGTTTAGCATGTGATAGTCATCATGTGGTGGTGTTTGTGGCTTCCTGTAGGTTTTTATCATGCTTTTCTTCTGATTATAGGTGATTGGTATGTTTGGTTGCTCCATGCTTTGGCCAGATGGTCAGCTTTCTCATTGCCTGGTATCCCACAGTGGGAGGGAATCCATTGCAAAGCAGGACATGTATCAATTCTGGAGTCTGATAGTTTTTCAACTGCAGCAATAATTGCCCTAACTTCTGCATCAAAGTTGTTGCAGTATTTTCCAGTGGGTATGGAAATCTTGTCAGAGGTGTTGTTTGGATATTCAGTATGTGCTCCTGCCCCTCCATTCTTTATGGCATTGTGTGCAGATCTGTCTGTATACACATGTATCCAGGTGTCACATGGATATTTGTCATCTAGCACACTAAGTGTGGCTGTTGACCTTACAAGGCTGCTTTGCATCTCACCATTTTGCACACCTTTCACTTCAGTCTGAATAGTTATTTGTGTATAATCTGCTTCTTTCCATGGTGTATGCTCTGGTACAGATGATAATGGAGTGACTACAGTTGGAAGGTCAGGTATCAGCTTACGCATACACTTGGCCTGGTGAATGAAGCTGCTTCTTTTAAGCCGGCTTAATGCCAAGTTATTGAATCTCTCCTTCAGGGGATGGCTTACAGAGCTAAGGAATTTCTCTCCCATGGTCATGACCTTTGTGTCTCTACATTCCTTTAGAGCTTGAACACCAACTATTTTCTGCATTTCTACTATTGGTGTGGACCTCATGGCACCTGTGATAATCCGTAGTGACTGATTTTGAACCTTGTCTAGATTATGCAGCGTAGTGTTTGATGCTGTGCACCAAGATGTTGAGCCATATTCTAAATGTGGTAGAATACTTTGCTGATATACATTCTTGAGGATTCTTTCACTAGCTCCCCATGTGGTTCCACTCAATTTTCTTAATATGGCTAGTTTTCTTCTGGCTTTTGTTTCTGCACTGTTGATGTGTTGCTTCCAAGTCAGTTTTGAGTCAAGAGTCATTCCTAAGTAAGTGGGTTGGTTGTCCATCCTTAAGGATATTTCATTTACAAAGATCTTACCTGCTTTCTGTTTAGATGAGAGAGTGAACAGAGTGGTACTTGATTTCTCTGTGTTGATACTTACACACCATTTGTTTGTCCATGTACTCTTCCAAGATGGTCTTCTCTAGATTATCATAATGTTTAATGTGTCCAAAATATTTAAGTTTTCTCTCTTTAATCCTCTTTACTAGCCAGCCTTCTTCAATATTAAGTTCTTGTAGCACAGATATATTTGTCCATGATATTTGAAGAACTTTTCTGTAATATTTACATTCAAAGGCATTTATGTGTTTCTCAGCTGTTTTGTTAAGTGTCCAGGTCTCACAGGCATATGTTGCAATGGGAAAGATGCATGGCTTTAAAAATCTTATTTTTGTAGTTCTGTCTGTTCCTCACCACAGATTCTTTAGCTGTTTTACTTTCTGAAGAGCGATAGATGTCCTCCTTTTAATTTCCCTCATTGTATCTCCATTTTCAGTTAGTAATGATCCAAGATATTCAAAACTCTCCACCTCTTCCAATTTTTCCTCACTGATACATAATTCAGCTGCCTTGTTTGTTTTGACCATACATAAAACAAAAAAATTGGTACTATTTCCTACAAAAATGAAAAAGTGGTGGAAATGTTTTGTATTAATTTTTATTTGATAAATCATTTGGGAACAAAATACATGTAAGCACAAGATTCCTAAACCTATGCATTAGAAAATTAAATGCACTGAAACTTAGAGGAATGGATAAATCTATATATTAACTATAAACTCTTGCCAGAAACCTCTTTCATACATCGCAGATGGCTGATGAAAAAAGTGAACCAGATTCACAAGAAAAACAAAACTATTACTACTGTCCACCAACAAGAACTGTTGTTTAAAAAAAATATCAAATTTTGTTGTGGTGATGGTGAGAGATAACTTTGAGCTAAGAGCTCTTGACAGCTGATGCCACAGTGAAGAAACTGGCCATTTTTTGTAAGTTGTTTAGTTTTTTTAATACAGGCAATGCCTTTCTGTCACTAATTCATTTGTGCAGGTTCTTGTTGTCCTTATTATAAGAGTCCTGTATTTGTCTGCATTGTTCTTTTAAGCACACTTCCTTTGCTTCTCTGCATTTGCGTTTTATTTCTTTATTTATCCTGCTACATTTTTCTTGGTTATTTTTACTCCTCTTGTCCATCAGAGCCAAGATGTCATCTGTCATCCATTTATTCTTGAGGGCTTTTTTTTTTGGTGGTATTATCTCCTTAACAGTTTGGTGGATTGAATCTCTTAACGTTGCCCATTGTTCATCTATACTATTTATCTTTGCTACTGCATTGTATCTGTAATAACTCTAAATTGTTCTTGGTCGTTTTTAAGAGGCTCTGTGTTCAGTTGATTTCTCACTTTTCTGCCTGTTTTCTTTAGCTTTATTCTAATTTTTTCACAGAGTGGGCCGTGGTCACTATTGCAGTCAGCTCCTGGCATGTTTTTGTTGTCAGTAATGCATTCAAGAATCATTTGTTGATTAATACGTAATCTATCTGATTAAAAGTCTTTTTTGTCTGAGCTCCACCAAGTCTTTGGGGATGTTGTTTAAACCAGGTGTTCCATACAATCATATGTATTTTTGCCCTTTCTCTGCCTTGTCCACTGAGTATCCTTCAGCATTATAGTAATGATGATGGAAATGGGACTATTTTAGCACTTGCACCCCACCACTGAAGTAAGGCAGTGCAAATATTACATGCATGTCATCAATTCAGTCAGTCTTGTTTTCAGTTTTGTTGTTAAGATAATATGTATGTAACAGGATTACTAGACAAAGTAATAATCATCTTAGAGCTAGTTGTTACCAGATAATAAACAAGTTGATGTCGTTTTTAATATTATAATTTTAAAACAGTCCAGGTTTTGGAAGTTTGCGTTTGGTAAATCCTTGTGCTTGGTATTTGAAATGATGCTCAGGTAGAATTTTTCCATTCACTGTGTTTGGGAGTATCCTCTCATAGACTGCCAGCTGATGTCTCCCTTTTAAAACTTTTCTCCACAGGACCTCAAGTCCACTGGGTGTTGACAGTCTCCTCTCTATGTTGTGTTTATTGTATCTCTTCCAGGCACTTCCTTTGTAATGTTTTCTGACATTTGTACGAACACTCTGAAATGTCACAGATTTTGAAGACAAGAGTGCCTTTTTGTGTGACAACGTGCACCCAGGGACAGATGAGGAACACTGCTGAAAGGGCAATGGTGATGTCTGACTTGGTAAGACAGACAAATGTCTCTGACTTATTCCAGCAATTTGTGCTTTACAGTATTGTGCAAACAGCTGTCCATGAATGAAGGGAGCCGAAACAGCTTTCCACGCAAAACTGAGGAAAACCAGAAACATTCAACATTCGATTATAGGATATAGACATTTTAAAAACAGATTCTCAAGAGCATGAAAATGCTGAATTCTGATTAACTATGATGCAACAAACACTGAATTCTGATAATAAGTGATGTAGTAACAAACGCTGAATTCTGGTTAACGCTGACGTAGCAACAAGCATAAGCACAGAATTATTATTAACAGTGATGTGTTCAGAAGCACAAACACTGAATTCTAGATTAATGGTGATGTGTTCAGAAGCACAAACACTGAATTCTGGATTAACAGTGATTTGTTCAGAAGCACAAACACTGAATTCTAGATTAACGGTGATGTGTTCAGAAGCACAAACACTGAATTCTGGATTAACAGTGATGTGTTCAGAAGCACAAACACTGAATTCTGGATTAACAGTGATGTGTTCAGATGCACAAACACTGAATTCTGGATTAACAGTGATGTAATAAGTACAGACATATCTGGAAAACATAAAATTGTCAGTAACAGATTACAATGAATTTTTTTTTTAATGCAGTAAAGAAAAGTCACTGAATTTCTGATTCACATCTGAAAGGAGAAGATATTTAAGACCTAAACAGGTTAAACTATTTTCTCAGACTACTCCACAACAATGAAAGGTTCATACAGAAGCTATCAACCATGCACATCAGTTCCTCTATAATGATTTTTTTTGCTAGAAGGTTGCTATGAAGCCAGTGCATAGCTTAATTATCTGTGGAAATTAATGAACCACTCTAGCAGCTGATTCTACTGACATTTTGACTGGCTTATGAGAAATGAAAAGAAAAAGAAACAAGTGATTTAATTTTAATTCTGTAATCCTTTCAACCAGAAAATTTTGCTGGACTCAAAAACAATTTTAATTCTGAACTTTGATTTCTATCAATATCTTCTGCATCTTACAATAAAACTGCTGAAGTTTATCAAAAGAAAGGTGCCAGATAATAAAAGGTAAGTGTTCTGTATAAGACTGGATAAAACTGACGCTTTAATTATCAGGTCGGTCAGTCATTTGCATGTCCCTTGCAGAACTTTGCCTCCCTAACAGCTCTTCTGTAGGCATCTCGGTTGCAACCAAGATGCCCTGCTGCTGATGCATCCATTTTCAGATTATCAACAGTGTCTTGCAGCCATCTCCGCCTTGGTCTTCCTCTTTCTTTTTCCCATTATGTGTCCTTCCAAGACGGTCTTCTCTAGATTATCATGATGTTTTATGTGTCCAAAATATTTAAGTTTTCTCTCTTTAATCTTCTTTATTAGCCTACTTTCTTCAATATTAAGTTCTTGTAGTATGGATATATTTGTTCTTTTTTGTGTCCATGATATCTGAAGAACTCTTCTGTAGCATTTATATTCAAAGGCATTTATGTTTCTCAGCTGTTTTGTCAAGTGTCCAGGTCTCACAGGCATATGTTGTGACGGAAAAGATGTATGCCCTTAAAAATCTTATTTTTGTAGTTCTGTCTGCTCCTCTCCACAGATTCTTTAGTTGTTTTACTTTTTGAAGAGCATATCAGGTACAAAGGAATAATCTGGAAGCAAATTATTTTAATTTGTAAGTTTTCTTCTTCTAGACTTAATGATCTATCAAACAATAAGATGAATAAAACCTGTGCTAAAAACAAAATTGAGTGAATCTGTCAAACAATAAGATGAATAAAACCTGTACTAAAAATAAAATTGAGTGAAGGTCTGTAATACTGTTCTACAATATCTGTCAACTGTTAATAAGGATTAGGGAAAGAAATGGTACAAAAACACAACAAATATTTTGCAATGTTCACCAATAGTGCATACAGCAAAAGACAACTATGTGACTTTGCTAGAATGACTTTTAGTACAATTTATGGCACAAATCTTAAACCTGATAAGTACCAGGCTATGACATGATGCAACAAAGGGCTATTTTTGTACTATAAAATGGTTTTATGCAGATGACAGACCCACAACACCTTCCAGAAGACATACCCAAACAATAAACCATAACTGAACTCCTTTTTGCTGATGATTAAGCACTTATAGCCACATCAGGAAAAGACCTACAACAGAACATGGATAATTTAGCAAGGGCATGTAAAAGCCACAACACGAAGATCAGTGCTGAAAAACAGAAGTCATGACCACAGTGAGATAAGAAATCCAAAGATCTTCCTAGACATCCAGCCCTTGAAACAAGTGAAACATTTCAAATACCTAGGTAGCATAATATCATCCTCTGGGAAAATTGACGCTGAGATTGAGAACAGATGCAGTAAAGCAAACCAGGTCACTGGACAAATGACTTTACTGAAAAACAAATACATCATGACTGAAACAAAAAGGGCACTGTACAACACAATGTTCCTCCCAACTCTGTGCTATCAACGTCAAACATGGACACTAACAGCCAAGAATAAAAGAAAAATCATTATGACAGAAATGAGATGTTTAAGGAGAATGCTAAATGTGACAAGAAGAGACACCATCAGGGCAACAGTTGGAGTAACAGTAACACCAGAATTACATTATATCCAGAAACAGCAAATCAAATGGTTTGGCCGTGTTACATGGTTACCACCAGATAGTATATCACAGACAACATTCACACTAAGATTTGTAGGTAACAGAGGAGGAGGCCGCCCACACAGAAGATGAAGAGAGGAAATTAGAGAAGCATTAAATATCCCTTTATATGAAGCAAACTGTCAACCACTATCAAGACGTCTGTCCCCTCAACACCGAAAGGTATATGTGGTAGGATACAAGATAAGACAAGACAAAGCAGAAGTTTATGGAAGTTGTAAATTACAAATGTCTGTGGACGATGTTGATGACAGATATTTGTGGAATTTTCCTATCATTTTTTTTTTCTTTCTGTGCTGTTTCTCCCGTGGCCGATCCTACCACTAGCTGACCTAACAAAAATTATCTGATCCTCAGACTTTAAAATGATGAGTAACCACCAGATACTTAAGATTTACTTTACAAGTGTTTTAAGGGACTGGTTTTACTTAAATACTATAAGGTTGGGTCAAATCCGGACTGTGTAAATGGAATAAGCATAACATATGTGAGGGAATCGGAGAGCAGAAAATTCATTCATTCCTTTGCATGTCCCTTGCGGAACTTTGCCTCCCAAACAGCACTCCTGTAGGCCTCTTGGTTGTGAGCAAGATGGCCTGCTGCTGCTGCATCCATTTCCAGATCATCAACGATGTCTTGCAGCCATCTTCGTTTCGGTCTTCCTCTCTTTCTTTTTCCCATTATGTATCCCTCCAATATGGTCTTCTCTAAATTATCATGACGTTTAATGTGGCCAAAATATTTAAGTTTTCTCTCTTTAATCCTCTTTACTAGCCAGCCTTCATCAATATTAAGCTCTTGCAGTATAGATATATTTGTTCGTTTTTGTGTCCACGATATTTGGAGAACTCTTCTATAGCATTTACATTCAAAGGCATTTATGTGCTTCTCAGCTTTTTTGTTAAGTGTCCAGGTCTCACAGGCATATGTTGCGATGGGAAAGATGCATGCCCTTAAAAAATAGAGAAAATAGAGAAATCAAAAGTTGTGTACCGACTCCACTACACTGGGTCAACGCTACCAATTTTCAAACACATTATCATATAAGTAAATATTTCATTTCTGTACTGTTCTTCGTAAATCTGCGATCTAGCAAGCAGTGAGTATGATGACTGATCTACATAGAGAATTATAAAAGTGTAGGCCGGACGATTTTACTGTCTGTTCATGACCGCATATGAGCTAGCCTGTCATAGAAACAAAAAATGCATTTCAATATTTACATGGTTCGATCGTTTACCTGATCCGTGGGAACATGTTCTAAATTTCTCCAGTATCAAATTGCTCTATGCAAGAGAAAACAAAAAAGTCAACTTCGTTACGTTGAAACCAAACGTGAAGCCGCCGGAAGTTCACAAGGTCACTATGTTTTGCGTACAGTGAAGTTCCAGCAGTCGAAAACTTTCTTTCAAGGGGATTAATAGCTGATTTCACATCTTCGAATAGAAACAATATCCATTATTATCTGATATTCTCGTTTTCGCAACAGTGAGAGTGCTAGACAGAAATGCATGTGTGTATTTTTTTTAGCCAACCTAATCAGAGTCAGAACTTTATCCCATTTTTTTTCATGGTGCTCCTTGGTCAGATTAACCTGCACGGTTTATATTTTGGTGGTGGGAATTGAAAGAAGAAGAGACAGAAGTTACTGGATGGGCTGTCAGTATAGTTAGGAAGAAAGTCACCGGCGGATCTCATAATCAAGTCTAAAGATAGGGAATTGTGGAGAGAAATGATCGCCTACGCCACGCGGCATGGCATTTGAATTGGTGGGACTGCAGCAAAACCTAATTATGGTCTGTGTGAGTGTGTGGGTGTGCGCGCGCGTGTGTGCGTGTGTGTGTGTGTGTGTTTTGAGGGGAGAGGGGGCGCTTCTTGCAACCAATCTCAAGTCACTCCACGTCCGCTGTCTGAGCTATAAATTATCATAGCGTATCTGGTGCGCCCCCTATAATTATCGCTCTGTACAGGAGAAGACATGAAATATTAATCAAACTACCCAGGTTTGTCAAGAAGTCTATTTGAAAGTATTTAAAGGGGACAAAGCTAGTAAACAGTGACTAGATATTTCTGTAGGTTATGCAGTTTAATACTTCTAAACTGCCTTATTTACTTGTGAAACATCGTATCTCTCCATAAATAGGAAACTACGAGGTTTTGGTACGGTAAAGTAAGAGAACAAATTTTGTAGGATTAGACCTGGAAAAAATCGTAGACAAAGCACTTTAGTGAGACGTGAGAAAAAGAAAAATCACAAGAGAATTACCTGAGATTCGAACACGGACTCCGGTAGGACGGCTGCTCCGAAGTCCGTGTTCGAATCCCATGTAATTCTCTTGTGATTTTTCTTTCTCTCACGTCTCACTAAAGTGCTTTGTCTACGATTTTTTCCAGGTCTAATCCTACAAAATTTGTTCTCTCTCCATAACACTTGTGTCTTTCATTACATCAATGACTCAAACTATACTCACTGAAAAAAGTAAGGGTGCAATGCAATAAAATGCACAATGAACGTGCTCATGTGATGTTTGAAATAAACTTTGGCTCACATGTTTGATTATCCAATAAAAGGCAGTTACATGTCACACACAAAAAAAGTGAAAAAACTCACCTAATGTGGCTCACCAGCCCAAGAAAAGAAAATCATGGTTTCAATATCGTGTGTGTCCTCCTCGGGCAGTTATCACTGCTTGACACCGCCTTCTCATCGAACCAATGACACGCTGTATCAAATATTGAGGCACATTAATCCATTCTTCTTGCCACGCTTGGGCTAATTCTTGGCGGTTTCCAGGACGATTGTGTCGTCTTCGCAACCTGCGGTCCAGTTCATCCCAAATGTGCTCGATAGGTGGCAGGTCCGGTGAAACTGCTGGCCATGGCAAGACAGTAATTTGATGCTGTTGAAAGTGGTCCCTGACCACACGCGCGACATGTGGACGAGCGTTATCCTGCTGCAGTATCACGCCTTGTCCATTAGCATCCAGAAAAGGCATTACGTGGCTTGTAATGATTTCGTCCCTACATCGTAAACCTGTAAGGTTGCCATTGAAGAAGACTAGGTTTGTTCGGCCAGCATATAAAATTCCTCCCCAAACCATTACATTGCCTCCTATCCATCTCTAGCACACAGTTATTCGCAAAGCGTTCTCTTCGCCTGTACACTAAAGCACGCCAATCATGCCCTTGCAGACAGAATCTGGACTCATCAGTGAATAGGATCCGTCTCCACTGATGATAGGGCCATGCTACGTGGTGCTTGCCCAGGTCAAACGGGTTTATCTGTGGCGAACTGTCAGTACTGGTCTGTTAAACGTCACATAGGGCTCGCAAAGTAGTTCGCCAATTTTTCCTGTCTTCGGCGAGTCTTTCAACCTCATCAAAGGATGTTATGTCTGTAACGCTCTCGCCGGCATGTAGAAATCAGCGGAACTGCGCTTGATCTGTCACACATCATGTACCGGGAGTTGGGCGTAAGGCTAACAACCTTATCCTGGGATCTATCTAGAGGCGACTCCAGATGGAAAAAAAAAAGATATCGTTACGGAATCTCGTAGAGAAACCAACCGAGTATCAGGGTTGCCAACTCCGAGGAGCTCATTCGTAGGCCCCAAACATGTGACAAAGATCGGATTCTGGAATGTAAGAACGATGGCAGGCCTATGAGGTAAGAGATTTAATTCTCTGAATCTGTTCCACGCTGTCCTGCCCGACACACGTCTTAAACCTGGAATGTTTGCAGGCAGTCCATGTTGCCTGGAGAAACCTGTTACGAAGGTGCATGAGGTGGATGTAGCGGTCTTGTGCAAGGGTCTATCGCTTCTATGTCGGTCAGCAATGGAACCATTTTGGTTAAAACAACTTTGAAGGCGTGATATTATGTTTCGGTGAACATTAAACTATTGAGATACTGCTGCTACTGTTGATCCAGCAATTAACATCCCAACAGTTATTCCTCGCTAATGTTCGTTAAATCTTGGCATGGTGAAAAAAAAGATGTTTATGTTGGAATTCCACTACTCCTTTCTTCAAAGATTACGTGAAGAGATCCCTGAGAACAGAATCATACACTTATCTTCATTTTATCCATGGTCAGTAACCAATCATGGATCACTGAACGTGATTTCACTGGAGCTGTGGCTATCTCCCCATGATTAGCGATCAACTTCGTGCAAAATCTGATTTCATTTCACTCATGACAACGTGATTGGTGCTCTTGACACCACTGCACAGTTACTTTTTTTCCGCGATTCTATATCTTCCTGTATATTTCTTCTCATTTGTCTTCGTCTTGTGATAAATATGTGATTTAAGCTCTCCTCTTCTCATCATTGAGAATATTTAAGTTTTCTCTCTTTAATCCTCTTTACTAGCCAACCTTCTTCAATATTAAGTTCTTGTAGTATAGATATATTTGTTCTTGTTTGTGCCCATGATATTTGAAGAACTCTTCTGTGGCATTTACATTCAAAAGCATTTATGTGTTTCTCAGCTATTTTGTTAAATGTCCAGGTCTCGCAGGCATATATTGCAATGGGAAAGATGCATGCCCCTAAAAATCTCATTTTTGTAGTTCTGTCTCTTCCTCTACACAGCTTCTTTAGTTGTTTTACTTTCTGAAGAGCGATAGATGTCCTCCTCTTAATTTCCCTCATTGTATCTCCATTATTAGTTAGTAATGATCCAAGATATTCAGAACTCTCCACCTTTTCCAATTTTTCCTCATTGATATATATTTCAGCTGCCTTGTTTACTGGAAGGGTACAATTGGAAAAAGAATGAGAGGAAGACCACGGCGAAGATAGCAACAAGACACTGTTGATGATTTCCAAATGTGCATCAGCAGCAGGGCAATCTGCTTATAACCAGGAGGCCTACAAGAGAGCTGTTAGGGAGGCAGTTTTGCAAAGGACATGCTAATGAATGAATGAACTCTACATCAAAACCAAATTTGTGTCAGATATCATTCATTATTTTCCATATTAACAACAAGTATAACAGTCCAAACTAAATAACCGTAAATGTTGTATTTTCAGTTTTAGCTTTTTACTGTCATAAATTACTGTATGGTGAGAAAGAATGAAATAATAATGCCAGTAAAGTTGAAACTATGAACTAAAGATGAATTAAAGTGTATGTTAACATTTTATAAAGATCATCTGAAAAGAAGAAGGGAGAAAAAGGTAATTAAAAAAAATGAAAATAAGAAAAAAGAAACAGTCACTATTTTGCATAAAACAAGGAGGCAGGATAAAACAAAGCAATAAACGAAACTTTAGTGATCTGTTTGATGATCTGATTCTGTCAAAGTTGATTACAAAAATCAGGTGACTTCAAGCTTTTATACACATGAGTCACAGAAACGCATAACGCAGTCTGCTCCTCCACCAAGCTAAGATCACTGAACCACTCTTGAAAACCACATGAAACCTATATGACATCTAATATGAATGAAAACAAGAAATGAGCACCAAGCCAGGCATCATCTTGCTGAATTTTAACACTAATAAATAACACAGAAACTGATTTCTGTTGACTAACATTTTATTTTGTAACATGTTCTTCCATAGAAAAATGATTTTATTACAAATGTCAGGTTTACTTACAAGGGGAAACAACTTTAGCTAAATATAAATAAGCACAGAACAGTTGCAAGTCCTACTCTGAGTTATTCTGAATAATGACATCATTATGTTTTAAGTTAATCCTAAGATTATAAAGCTTGCTGCTTGTTCTGACACATTTCATCTTTCCACATCTCTGATTCATGTACTGAACATGTTTTTTTTATTATACAGCATAGGTCTCCTCAGTGTATGTAGAAGCTAGTTAGTACAACATCTATGCAAATAAAATGAATTTAACAGAATCTTTTACCATATAACTGTTCAAAAAACATATCACAGAATGCATAAAAGCATTAAAACTTGTACTTACTTAAGCAGCAACAGAACATATTAGAAAAACTATACTATTCCAAAAAGCACTGGGCTCATACCGAAAGTCGTGAGCAAAATTTTTTAAAAATCAGAATTTATAGATTGAGAAAATATAAATGTATCACCTTTATCTGAATCCTTTGCACATCACGTGTCATGTGACCACACAGAGCATAAACAAAATGGTGAGTGCTGAAGTTTTGTTTCATCAATGTGCTGTTATTGAGTTCCTCACTAAAGGAAATCCTTGCTGCTGAAATTCACCAAAGACTTCAACTTGCTTATGGAGAATTGTGTATGGGTGCTAGCAGTGTTAGGAGGTGGGTGAAACATTTCAAAGATGGAAACATGAGCATCCGAGATATGCCTCGCAGCAGTCGCCCTCGAACTGCCTCCACTAAATGCAACATGGAAAGGGTTGACGACATCATTAAAGAAGACAGACGTGTCACAGTATCTGAAATCGTTGTAAATCTTGGAACAGGACACAATGCAGTACAGGAAATGATTGAAACTCTAGGTTATAGAAAAGTTTGTGCCCACTGGGTCCTACAGGAGAGAACGTTCAGAAAGCAGTGCGTCTGTGCCATCAGTCAGCTGGAATGGAATTCTACCGGAAGGGTATTTTCAAACTTGCAGAGCGATGGGAAAAATGTGTGCAAAGAAATGGAAATTTTTTTTAAAAGTGAAGAAAAGGATGCAGTTTAAGGTCATACATTTATATTTTCTTTATCTATAAATTCTGGTGACACTAGTGACACCAGGATGGTGTCACTAGAAAGGAAGTTAGGATCAGAATTGCAAAAGCAGCTTCAATCTTCAAGAATCTTGAGAACATATGGAATTCAAAAGTTATAAGCACAAAAACCAAGTTAAGACTATTCAATTCAAATGTAATATCCACCCTCATTTATGCATGCGAAAGCTGGAAAACAACTAAAGAAATAGAAAAGAAATTAGACTCTTTTGAAAACAAATGTTTAAGGAAAATACTCGGCATCAAGTGGAATGAATTCAAGAACAATGCAGAGATAAGACAGATGACTGAACAACAACCAGTCTCACGGGTGATCAGGAAAAGGAGATGGACATATGTTGGCCACTTGATGAGAAGAAATGAGCAGAGAATCCCAAAACAAGCTATCAAGTGGAACACAACAGGCCGAAGAAAAAGGGGCAGACCGCGTGAAACTCTGAAGAGAACATTATTAAGAGAGGCCAAGTTAACAGGCATAAAATCCTTTGATGAGGTTGAAAGACTCGCCAAAGACAGGAAAAATTGGCGAACTACTTTGCGAGCCCTATGTGACGTCTAACGGCACGGGAAGGATATAAGATATAAGATATAAGAAGATAAATTCTGATTTTTAAAAAATGTTTGCTCACAACTTTCTGTATGATCCTCGTATATATAGACAGACGGATCAGCTACAAATGCTGGAGGTGGATGCGTATTTATAAAGCTAAAACAAGAATAAATAACAGATGACTTTACCAATAGGCGCCTACTTCAATAACTACACAGTAGAGGCAGAAGCAATAAAAACTGCAGCAGTGAAAACAGTAGAACACAAAAACCATGCCAAGAAGCAAACAGTATTTTCCACAGATTCACAGTCCATAATACAAGCACTGGCACACCAAAAGATTAAATACCTGAACAACCTGACAGAAGCCTTATCATTAGCAAGTGCAATATTCAATAAAACTGTCATACAATGGATATCTGCCAAGAGTAACATACAAGGAAATGAAGAGCTAGATAAACTGGCAAATGAAGGAGGATGAATAGAACAGACTGATAGAAGCACAACTTATGAACAAACAAAAAACAGACTAAAAGCCACATATAAAGACAAACGGACAAAACAACATCCCACAGCAAAAACACATGATGAATACTATAACTCTGGAGAAATGATCAAGTGATAATCTTCTGACTGAGAACAGGACATTGTAGGCTGACACATCACTTATAACAAGCTGAAAATTGGCCCAAGAGACCTATATATCTGCAGCAAAGAGCAACAGACACCACATCACATCCTCCAGATTTGCCAGCTATACAACACACTCAGGCAAAGGATCTGGCCAGACCCCAGCCCCTTACAAGAGAAGCTCTATGGTGACGTTAAAAACCCAAGATGAACTGCCACGTTTGTGAGAGAGATTGGCATCAATGTCTGAGCGAACGACGACGAAGAAGACTTATGTAAGGAAACTCTGTATTTATTTAATTAATTTTTTTTTAAAAACACAGGAGAAGAGCATATAACTAAGAGTTACAAGGACTGCATTCTGCTCCTTTGCAAAATATCAAACTTCATTAAGGATCTAAAATACTCCTCTTCTTTTTAGCTTGTGTTTCTTTAAATTTCTGAAACAAATTTATCTGTTTGGATTTTAGCTTTGTTGACCTACATCTTTTATCTTCTGCTGGAAGATCATCTGAATCTGAGGAAGAGTTCACATTTTTACCTTTGATGTGGGCACCAGTATTATCATGACCACTTTGAGGACTCTCATCATCGCTGTCAAGGACTGACTGTTTTTTAAAACGTTTGCTGGGTGAAAGTATATCATTCTCATCACTGTCTCCTTCATCATCCCTGATGGTGGGAGCTACATGACTGTCACTCTGTCCACACTCTGCATGATCCTCCACATCATCTTGAACTTTGCTATCCTGCTCCTTTGGTGAGAGAAGGTTTGACGACTCAGCAGGAGCCCTTGGGGATTTTGGAGTTTTATCATCATTTTCATCACTTGAGCTAGACTGATGCTGGATCCTTTTATGATAATGTTTAATTCTGTGCTGTCTCTGTTGATATATTGTGCAACGATTGTGATCAATTTGTGGCATATCTGTAAAGTATTATCTCTAAAACTTACTGTACAAAAGTAGAAAACATAAAACTGAACAATCCATTACAAAACAGGGTGTTTCTAATGTCTCACTACACTTTCTATGAAAAAAAAATTGAAAAATGAAGTAAATGACATCATCACAAAATGTGCTAAAAAAAGTCACTTAATTAGTTACAATAGTGACTGCAATGATACAAGGCTGTTTTCGGTTAGCTCATTATAACAGGCATTGGAAATGTCCACCAGGGCTTCAAGACATGGCTGTACATGTCTCTTCATATTGTCAAATACCTTGTGCAACGTGTCTGTTGTTATTTCTTGAATGGCAATTCTGATTGCTTCTTTCAGGTCCTCAACTGTTTGTACATTATTTTTGTAAACACTTCCTTTCAAGAAACCCCATAGATAATAATCTAACGGATTTAGACCTGAAGAACGAGCAGGCCAAATTCCACGAGATATTATGCGATTTGTGAAAATTTTTTCCAAATACCTGTGTGTTGCTCTGTGTGTGCTGTTGCACCATCTTGCTGAAACCATGCTTCTTCAATTTCACGTTCATTCAGCTGTTCTAAAAAAGGTTCCAGAATGTCAGTACGGTACCGATCGGCATTTATAGTGTAACCGGGTAACTTGAAATGCTTCAATTTATATGTAGGACAATATGGCATTTGCACTGGTAGCAATATTTGATAATACTGACAGTAGTGCTTTTGCTATGACCACAAGTAACCTGACTATGGAGGTCATGGCAGTAACCAAGGCAATGGCACAGATGGAGACACGAACCATCACCCAGGCATGTATTCTTAGTGATTCAATGAATATGCTCAGGAAGACTGAGTTGGGTTGGGTGCGAAAGCACTGGTTGGGGTCACTGAGAAGATTATGTTTGACAAAACCCGTTTCATTTTTGTACCAGGTCACACAGGGGTGAGAAGTAATGAATGAGCAGATAAGACCTGCAAGCATAGCTACAGTGGAAGGTGGACAAACAATGGACCAGGTTGATATCCTGAAAGTACTTGGAGAAGCTGGTTGAATCGTCAATTCAAGCAATAGTACTGAATCTGTAACCATCAAAAGATTGCTCGAACATAACATCAAACGTGGAGTGGCCAGGTAAAAGTGCTACATCAGGAAGCAAAGAAGACTGGTTAATCAACACAGAACTGGTATCATCAGTCACCAAACATCAATGGAAATATTGAAGATGGGATTGGCGCACTTATGGACTAATTGTCCAAATCACAATGAAGATGATCACCTGACCATTCATTCATTCATTTGCATGTCCCTTGCAGAACTTTGCCTCCCAAACAGCACTCTTGTAGGCCTCTCGGTTGTGCCTGCCGCTGCTGCGTCCATTTGCAGATCGTCAACGATTTCTTGCAGCCATCTTCGTTTTGGTCTTCCTCTTTTTCTTTTTCCCATTATGCATCCTTCCAATACGGTCTTCTCTAAATTATCACAAGGTTTAATGTGTCCAAAATATTGATCAGCTGACTAACTAACAGTAACATTTGAATAACTACCTTGCCCCCATCCTCTGAGTCTGATGCTTCCCCCGAGGAGACGTCATCATCACTAGTATCTTCATAATCATCATAATTATAATCATTGTACCTGAAATAATATGAAGAAAACACACAGGCGTTATTAAAATACCTGTTTTGTACCACAATTAAAACATACAACATTTCTTCTTCTTCCGCTGCTCAGCAAACTAGACAGGAAGACAGATCAACCTCCTTCAACCCCCCTCCCTCCCTCCCCCCAACAGGAACTGTTCATAAGTGTCCCCACAGTTTTCCATTTATGCTTTTTTCCTAGGGACAGGTTTGGGTTCTCTCCTCTCTGTAGACAGTGCAAGTTTCCATTAGTTCCAGAGTCTGGAAACTCTGTTAGTATGTGTAGAGAAAATGCGCAGCATTTATGAGTTCATACAATCCTTACTTCAAGAAACTGTGATCACTCATCAGTTCTGGACTTGAAGTTCCATGTACATGAGACTAAGTCCACATTTTTTCCTTACTGACAGCTGATGTGTACAGAATAACCTGGTATATCTTCCTCTGCAGGAAAATATTCAGGGGCAGATTTTTCCAAATCTAGTGAGACACCAGACACTCTCAAAACCATGACCTCCAAGTGAGAACACAGATCACTCAATCAGATCAAACAGTGCTAATGACATTGCCTCGATAAACCCAAGTTATGGGACATGATCATATAAGCTTGAAGATAGTTCCAAAAAAAAAAACTTTTCTTCAGCTGAGACTATTACAGGCCAGTTTCTGAAAGTACGAGAAAGAAGAGTACATAAAGTGCGAGTCTGACAGGAGAGAAATATTAGCATTGTTTAAGAGTAGAGCAAGAAGTAGTAACAAAATGATGCACCCAAAGAGCACACGAATGAAGACTTAAGTTTCAGGCATATACCCAGCTTTGACAGACACTCAGATTTCTACATGTTTGTGATGAATCTTTTGTTAGCAATTTTAGATAATGTGACATCATCATCACAAAAAAGTTCATCTATTCTCTGATTTAAAAAAATAAACTATGAAATTTATACACAAATGAAGATAAGTATTTTTTTAAAGTTTTACCATCAGAAAATGACTGACTTATTTTGTCACACAGCATCTTAATTTAAAAAAAAAAACAGCCATTGCCTAGATTGTTGAGATAAAGTTCACTATTTAGATTAAAGAAAGTGAAACTATATCTTAATGAGAATAATCCACAATGCAAAACCTTGTGTAATAAAACTGAACTAATAAATCAAAAAGAAGAACAATTTAAATACATATAATTCACATCTAACATTACTCACACTTTGGTGAAGTTGTTTACAGATTTCCTAGGTGTTAAACTTTTCAGACTTGGTATGGATTCTGTGGATGGGATATCTTTCCAGATTTCATCTCGCGATGGAAGTCTAAATGTTGGTCTATGCCGTTTCTCATGAATTCGAGAAGAATGTCTTATTGGGGTTCCATCATCTTTTTGTATCACCTGTGATGAATACATGAGGAATCGTTGCAGCAGCTTCCAGCTACTTTGAACCTAATGTTCTTGGTTGCTGATGTCATAGTAAAGATCTCAAAATTAAAGCACCAAAACAGACTGACGGTGGACTAGAGTGATGTTCCTTACATCCCAAATCAGGTACAAGAATCAAACTACTAAGAATTTAGCTATTCAAGAGAAGCTCATCAATCCCTACCCCTTGGTCAGGCTGTATCAGAAAAACAGCCTGTAATCAGGGGAATCATGTGGATGTAGCAAACAGTGTTAACCACCTCTGGTTAAATGGCACTCATGACTGTCATTTCTAACATATGATCTCAGTTCAATGATGAAGAAATGATGAAGCACAAGGAACATACTGTAGTGTATGGGTGCTGCTCAGGAGTTAAAATATAACACTACCAAACATCTAAGACAAAATGGCTGACTAATATTCAGAATAATAAGACTGTAGGTTGTGGAATGACATCTATAACAGTAACTATGTCCCATCAGACCTACTGCAATCAGTTTTTATTGCCCTACCAAAGAAACAAGGTGCAGCTGAATGTGAAGACCATTGAACCATTAGTCTTATGAGCTTTGTTACCAAAATCCTGCTTCGTATTGTCATGAGAGGAGTCAGGGGCAAAATAAAACCAGTAATCGCTGAAGAACAGTGTGGCTTCGTCAAAGGAAAAGGCACAAGGAATGCCATATATATATATATATATATTGAGAACATTGATGGAAAGATCAACAGAAGTAAAGATGGACCTATACTTATGCTTCATAGACTACTGTTAACCATTTGATAAAGTGAGACACACAGAAATTATAAGAATGCTGGAAGACATCAACATAGATGGGAAAGATCTGAAAATCATCAAAAACATATACTGGCAGCAATCAGCAGCAATGAAGGTTGAGAACCAAATAGGAGCATTCCAAGACATAAAACTGGGAATGAGACAAGGACATGTTCTATCTCCTGACCTCTTCTCCTTGTATAGCGAAAAAATAATGAGGAATATTAAGAGCTTGCCAGGAACATCAGTTGGTGGGTACAACCTTACAACTTGAAATACACAGATGACACAGTTCTGATTGCTAAAAGTGAAGGGGAGCTACAGGCCCTTCTGGACATCATGGTTCATGAAAGTAAAAGTAAAAGTCTCAGCCTGAATAAAAAGAAGACTGAAGTGATGTATTCATCTCAAAGAAAAGAATATCACCAAAATGTAGCATTACCATCAATGGCACAAATCTGAAACAAGTTGACAGATTCAAGTACTTAGGAGCAATTATAACAGCTGATGGGAAATGTCACAACGAAATAAAAAGCAGACGTGCTCAGGCCAAGTCAGTATGTCAGAAAATGAGAAACATCTTATACAACAGATCCATATCAATGGAAACAAGATTCTGAGTACTTAAATGTTACATCGAGCCAATTTTGTTTTATGGATGTGAAGCATGGTCCATGAATAAGAGAGTACAGCAAGAAATGGAGGTCATGGAAATGTGGTTCATAAGAAGGATGTTGAAGGTACCATGGACAGCTAAGAAAACCAATGAAGAAATCTTAAGAGAGGCTGGAGTTAAAAGGCAAATGACAGCAAAGATCAGAAGCAGACAAACGAGATTTGTAGGATATTTTCTGAGAAGAGGAAAACTAACACATTGTGGCAACTGGAAAAATTGAGGGAAGAAGAGACAGAGAAGTTACTGGATGGGCTGTCAGTCTGGCTTGGAAGAAAGTCACCGGTGGATCTCAATAATCAAGTTTAAAGACAGGGAACTGTGGAGAGAAATGATTGCCTATGCCACGTGGCATGGCACTTGATTGATACTGTGGAATAATAAACAAAGTGAATGATAAAAAAATGTCTGAATGATGAAAATTACAAAGCAAAGAACTTCATGAACATGCTCCATAAGTTCTGAGACAGCAGACAGTAACATGTGATATAGCACATGATCTTGAAAATAAACACAACATGCCAAAATGCAGAAGAAAAATGTAGAAGAAACATGTAAAATGTATTATTGCTACATATGATGCTTCCCAACAGCTGAACTAAATAAATTTACATAACATTTGTAGCACTTACAAGTATTTGTATTAATGAAGTGCTTTCAGTACCTACAGTTCTTATTACTGAAGTAAATTCATTTAAAGTTATAAAGAGAGCATCCATACTAAACTATAGAATACTGAGAAATGAACATTTATATAAAGGTAAAAGGCAACAGTTCTTTATCATAGCTCAACACTTAAGGAATATGGTATTAGTGCCTATATTTTCCTTGACCTGTCAGCATACAGAAAGGTAACACACCTGGTGGCCTTTCCTCTCTCGGGCTCAGAGGGGGCAACATATTCATTTCTACACCTGGGAGGCGAGGTGCCTATAACAAGATTTGAATCACCATTTTGCTACAAGAGACTAACAATAACCAATTTGCTACTTAGGCACCTTACACATTTGTATCCTCATATTAATTTGCACTGAGACAAAGGTGATTAAACAGGATTAGTTTAAATAAATCATAACTGCACTCCACAAGTCAGTATATCCTCCTGTGTACAGTGACTGATTTACTGTTCTTGACATGATATCCATGCCTCAATCTTTCATTCTCAGCAGAAATGTCACATTACCATGTTTCTTCTATCCTGCCAGCCACTATAAGGACATTAACAATGTCTCCTAGGATAGTATCTGTCCAGCTACATATAGCTAGCCCTACCAATTAGTACTGTAGGTGCAGCTAGCCCTGACAACTAGTACTGTAGGTGCAGCTAGCCCTGACAACTAGTACTGTAGGTGCAGAGAGCCTGCCAGCTAGTACTGTAGGTGCAACTAGCCCTGACAACTAATACTATAGGTGCAGCGAGCCCTGACAACTAGTACTGTAGGTGTAGCTAGCCCTACTAATTAGTACTGTAGGTGCAGCGAGCCCTGACAACTAGTACTGTAGGTGCAGCTAGCCCTGACAACTAGTACTGTAGGTGCAGCTAGCCCTGACAACTAGTACTGTAGGTGCAGCTAGCCCTGACAACTAGTACTGTAGGTGTAGCTAGCCCTGACAACTAGTACTGTAGGTGCAGCTAGCCCTGACAACTAGTACTGTAGGTGCAGCTAGCCCTGACAACTAGTACTGTAGGTGCAGCTAGCCCTGACAACTAGTACCGTAGGTGCAGCTAGCCCTGACAACTAGTACTGTAGGTGTAGCTAGCCCTGACAACTAGTACTGTAGGTGCAGCTAGCCCTGACAACTAGTTCTGTAGGTGCAGCTAGCCCTGACAACTAGTACTGTAGGTGCAGCTAGCCCTGACAACTAGTACTGTAGGTGCAGAGAGCCCTGACAACTAGTACTGTAGGTGCAGCTAGCCCTGACAACTAGTACTGTAGGTGCAGCTAGCCCTGACAACTAGTACTGTAGGTGCAGCTAGCCCTGACAACTAGTACTGTAGGTGCAGCTAGCCCTGACAACTAGTACTGTAGGTGCAGCTAGCCCTGACAACTAGTACTGTAGGTGCAGCTAGCCCTGACAACTAGTACTGTAGGTGCAGCTAGCCCTGACAACTAGTACTGTAGGTGCAGCTAGCCCTGACAACTAGTACTGTAGGTGCAGCTAGCCCTGACAACTAGTACTGTAGGTGCAGCTAGCCCTGACAACTAGTACCGTAGGTGCAGCTAGCCCTGACAACTAGTACCGTAGGTGCAGCGAGCCCTGACAACTAGTACCGTAGGTGCAGCGAGCCCTGACAACTAGTACTGTAGGTGCAGCGAGCCCTGACAACTAGTACTGTAGGTGTAGCTAGCCCTGACAACTAGTACTGTAGGTGCAGCGAGCCCTGACAACTAGTACTGTAGGTGTAGCTAGCCCTGACAACTAGTACTGTAGGTGCAGCGAGCCCTGACAACTAGTTCTGTAGGTGCAGCTAGCCCTGACAACTAGTACCGTAGGTGTAGCTAAGATTAAGATGATGCAGTCTCTTGCTTCACCTGAGCAAGTAACATAAAGAACATACCTAGTCCATGTTACACCAGCACCTTCTCAACTTTGCTTAGATAGGAAAGGAAAGATGAGGTCTATGTATAATAAGTGACTGCAGGATGCAGACAGTTAGCAAAGACACCATCCTTGTACTCCTGACACATCAGCATGTGCTGTGATTTCCTCTTCAATATCTCCATCTGCATAGAGAGTGATAATATCCATCCTGCATTGCCTGATCTGTCTTCTGGTGCTTTTAATTAGCAGTACATGTTTTACCATACAAGTTCCATTCCTACCTCCCTCATCCATGACAAAGATGCTGATTCCTAGTTTTCAGTGAAGTCTTTTGTTCGAACAGTTCTTTTATCACATTTATGACACCAGCTCAATTAACTGCCTGCCGTTACTCTACAACAGGTGAGTTGGCCAAATGATTTACTCCTTCGTTACATCTAATGCCTGCATGGTCTGGCATAGATATGAATGTGATCTGTGACATCTATCACAGATGAACCACCACTGTTGCTTTAGACAGTCTACTTTAATTCTTCTTAGTATATCCAGTTACCCAGAATGCATGCCTGCATGTCTTTAGCCAGCACAAAGCTTTTGTCACAGGCATAGTTTCCACTGTAATGATACTTCTTGTTGTCAGCACTAGCTTCTTTGTCTGTTCTGCCATTTGAGGAGACAGATTAAATTTTTAAATGACAATTAAGTGATCACATATATAAATATTTGAATGTACAAGGATATGGGGGTTGTATATAGCTGATCAGAAAAGGAAAGGAAGAAATCTGGTGGAGCAATTCTGGCTTTCGCAAAAGTTGTAAACTGGATTAGTTCTAATAGATGGTTCTCAGAGAATATGACAATTTCATGACGGTCATTTTTTTTTAAACCAGGTTCTTTATAGTACTAGATCTGTCAACAAGCACAAGTATTGTATCTGTTGTCTTGTGTATACCACTACTTCAGTCCATGTGGCAAAGAGATCGGGCGCCTTTGCGGTCACTACATCCAGGGTGCGCATGGAGAATGAGGCGTTATCGATGTCAATAGGGTGGCTGGTAGATCAGGAAGTGTTTCATGTGTTGTTATGACGGACTCACCAATCATGCTGTGGAAGACCGATAATAATCTTCGGAGAGAATAGGTACACCTGCACGGACACTCACATGTGAGGGGGTTAACGTGGGTCTTATGTCCAGGGCATGCAGGTGTGCACGGAAACGCCGTATTAGACAGAGTGCGGGTGAATGATGAGAGAGAGAGAGAGAGTAGATGGACAACGTGCATATATAGAGATGAAGTTGGGACAGAGCAAGGGTGCTTGAAGAAAATATATACTAAGTGAGCGAAAACGTATAATAAACAACCAATGATTGACAAGAGCCATTAGTAGACAGACTCTTCGGTGGATGTTTGATTATGCAGCGGAGCACGTATGGGAATGTCCTGAATGCGATGATGCCAGATTCTGAAGTCTCTCTTGTGTATTTTAGGCTCTTAAGAGCGGGAAAAGACAGCTGATGTGATTTTGAACTTGTTACCTATCTGTATCAGTTAATAACAACTGGTTTCTAGTACTGTTTTTAGTGTTTACAAATGTCACGTTGGATCTTACATTATCCTCCTCAGAATCGGATGAAATAGTTAACTTTCTTTTCCTGCCTCGACTTCTCCGACTTGATGACTCCATTTTTAAATGCTATTTATAGCCTATAAACAGTTTTGGAAATTTCCGAACTATTTTTGTTGAGCTGCCTATCTCCGTGACGCAGTGTATGGTGCACTGGCCTGCAGACCAGAAAGTCCCGGGTTTCATTTCTCACTGAGCGGGAAATTTTCGAAGATCTACCTAAATCGGTAAATGCCGTGTGACACTTCTTTTTTTTCTGTTCTATTTTTTTTCCATCTCACTTACTGCACATTCAACTATCTTCACCGTGTAAGATTTATCTCCCAACAGTAACCAAAGCTGGAAAACAACTAAAGAAATAAACAAATTAGACTCTTTTGAAAACAAATGCCTGATGAAAATACTCCGTGTATAGTGGAACGAATTCAAGAAACAACGCAGATATAAGGCAGATGAGCAAGCTTGGCGATCTATCATGCGAGCCCTATGTGACGTTTAATGGCACGGGAAGGATGAAAGTAACCAAATCTTGGTCATTACCTGACCTTTCCGATGCTCAGCGTGCTTGCGCGTATAAAATGCATTGGCACTTTTCGCAAAATTTATGCTTGTCAGAAATTTCTTATGTAAACATTTATATATTAGTTTTATGTATGCTGTGTGTCATTCGTATAGCAGTTCATTTAGTTTCAGCTATTTCAAAAGGAAATGTTTAGAAATTCACTGTCCCTTACGGAAATTTGCCTCCCTAACAGCACTCCTGTAGGCCTCTCGGTTGTAAGCAAGATGCCCTGCTACAGATGCATCCATTTGCAGATCATCAGCGATGTCTTGCAGCCATCTTCGCCTTGGTCTTCCTCTCTTCTTCCCATTATGTACCCTTCCAAGACGGTCTTCTCTAAATTCTCATGACGTCTAATATGTCCAAAATATTTCATTCATCATTCAGCCTTCTTTACTAGCCTGCCTTCTTCAATACTAACTTCTTGTTGTATGGATATATTTGTTGTTTTTTGTGTCCATGATATTTGAAGAACTCTTCTGTAGCATTCACATTTGAAGGCATTTATGTGTTTCTCAGTCACATGGGGGAAATTCAGGATGTGCAATGGACTGAGTAGTTCAATATCATATATGCAACGAATGAGGATTGCTAGAAGATTTCACAAACAACTGTGAATCAGCATCATTATCAAACATAAATGAACTTAGGGTAAAATCTAGATTCTTAAAACTTGAGTGGTTTGTTAAAGTCATAAAAAAAAATGGGCAGTCAACATAGGACATCACCCATTGTACACGATGGAGACATTGAGAAGGAGATCAGAGCAAACATGGGCATGTCCAGATCACAAAGATGATCCTTATCTTTTGTATATAACATTTTTTGTTAGTGTGAATGACACAACTGTCAAAAGTAGAGAACAGAATGAATGTATGGAAAAAAAATATTACTAACATATTTTAACAAAAATAATAACAAATATTTACACACACACACAGATAAGAAAATCATGGACTGACCATACAGAAACATAGTCACTATTGATAATAGTGTAAACAGTATGAAGAATCAAACACAAGTACAAACAGTATGAAGAATCAAACACAAGTACAAACAGTATGAAGAATCAAACACAAGTACAAACAGTATGAAGAATCAAACACAAGTACAAACAGTATGAAGAATCAAACACAAGTACAAACAGTATGAAGAATCAAACACAAGTACAAACAGTATGAAGAATCAAACACAAGTACAAACAGTATGAAGAATCAAACACAAGTACAAACAGTATGAAGAATCAAACACAAGTACAAACAGTATGAAGAATCAAACACAAGTACAAACAGTATGAAGAATCAAACACAAATACAAACAGTACGAAGAATCAAACACAAGTACAAACAGTATGAAAAAACAGATACTAGTGTAAGCAGTATGGAGAATCAGGACTTAGAATAGTGTGCTTACACACAGATTACTACTTTAACAATTATAATTGTTTGAAAACAGCTTAGAATGTAACTTTTTCACACAAACCAATTACAATAATAAGCCACATATACTCAAATAAGTTACATAGTAATATTTATTCTCCCAACTTTATTTACAAAGTCTAAATAAAAATTCTAAAAAATATTGGTGTAAAATAAAAGTACCCTAATGATACATATATATGGCACCAGAAAATAAAACCCTGGTAAACTGTCCCCACAATGGTTCCTTGTTTATATAACAGAAGAGAATAAATGTTCACAACACAATATGGAAGAAATCTCTATCACAGAGGTTCAAACTAAGCTTCTTCTCCATTCTTGGCTGCTGGAAAACTGTTTCAACACTCTAAAACCACAAACACAAGATAAGCAGTCAGTATCTCAGATGTTACGACATTCAACAATATGCTATACTGCAGGATGAAAGTTGGTGTTAGAATGCAATCAAACCTGAAGGAAGTAGACAGATGGAAAATGTTCAAATACAGCCAAACCCACTTAATATCACATCAATTTATATCACAATCTGGATATTGTCACAGAAATCTGTATCTCCAGCCAACTACCATAAGTAATTAATGGGCTCTACTCTGGTTAATATCACCCCACTTATTGGCACAAATTGGTTACTGTCAACGTATTTCTGCACCTGGAGGAGTTAAAGACTCCACTTTGTATCACAAAGCGGGCGAGCGAGTTCAAGCTATCAACACATCACAGAATGTTATCAGCATCCTGACTCATCAAAGAAATGGCTGGTCCTTTGATCACTGAATACATGTCGCATCAACCTTTCGAACATGTGGGCATCAAGACTAATGTGGGGTGAGTAAAAGGCTTACCATGACTGGCTTTCAAAGGATGTGATTAAAAACTGTGTTTTCTTTCGGTCATTGTTTGTCCTCTTTATCAAGAGGGTGGTGTTGTCTAGTTGGCAATGCAAGCTGACACTTAGTCACTGTGAATCGTATAGCATTATAATTATGACAAATAATGAATACTAAACACCAACATGTCAATCTGGATTTAAGCACTAAAGTGGACATTCTGGAGCAAACTGATGAAAAAGTTACGAGAAAGAACACTGAGAATAATTTGGAACTGATGTTTCAGCTGTATTTAAATTCGTTAAAAAGGAAGAGAAGGTGGCAGTTTCTGATGGAAGTGTAAAGTCTGATCATATCTTTCAGCTGATGAGGGCTTGACAGCAACAGAAACGCAGTCAGTCAAAGAGATCGTCGCTAGCTGTTTTAAAAGCAAGGTAGACAGCAACACTGAGGATAGTACTAAAACGTCAGTGAGTCTGTCATAGACTAGATGTCCACCAAACCTGTTTCTTTCACTCAGTCTGTGAGCAAGTTCAAGACTGCTCATCAACAGCATGTCAGATGTGACGCATGTTTTTTAATGCTGTAGAGTGCTTAAAAGACTTTCTGATTAATAAAGTAAGAGAACAAATATTGTAGGATTAGACCTCGAAAAAATCATAGACAAAGCACTTTAGTGAGAAGTGAGAGAAAGAAAAATCACAAGAGAATTACCTGGGATTCGAACACGGACTCCAGTAGGACGAGCAGCTGTCTAGCCAAGTCGATAGTACGCTGTTCTCTCATGGCTAGACGGCTGCTCGTCCTACCGGAGTCCGTGTTCGAATCCCAGGTAATTCTCTTGTGATTTTTCTTTCTCTCACATCTCACTAAAGTGCTTTGTCTACGATTTTTTCTAGGTCTAATCCTACAATATTTGTTCTCTTACTTTACCATACCAAAAACCTCGTAGTTTCCTATTTATAAAAAATTGTTTCTGATTAATAGACCAGTTATCATTACACAACACAAAATCACACATTTTTTTTTGATCCTGCTCGATTTTAGTGTTATCTATATTGTAATTTAATGACAAAGATTTAATGTATTTTGTGATTAATACATTCTATGTCTGAAAACGATAGCTTTAGCTGTTTGTTATGTGTTTAATGTAGCAAATGTGGGACAAATATACTGTATACTGGTGCAGTTATATCCTTTGTACTGGATCCCACTTAATGACAACTCCGCTTAATGTCACCATGTTTTGAAGGTCCCACCAATGTGACAATAAGTGGGTTCGACTGTATACAGTAAACAATGGAATGTGCATTTCATTAAAATAACAAAAGATATTTACTAAATGGTTGTGGAAAAAAAAACTTCTAAATTTTCTTTCACTATAAACTTTTGTATCCTTGGTAATACTTGGTTCATCCTGTACCTTTCATGTAGTTTTTATCTTTACTCAACTGCAACCTGACACCACCGCAATCTACTAACTGAAATAAATAAGAATTCCTTTTAACAAATGAGAAAGCATTTTTTGGTGAATAAGCCCCCCTCCCCCCCCTTCTCTGTCACTCAATCAGACATCAACGACAATCTCTCTCACAAACACAGGAGCTTGTCGCTGATTTTCACCAACGTCATACAGCTTCTCCTGTAAGGAGCTGGCTGTCAGGCCAGACTCTTTGCTTGTATGGTAGGTATCTTTAGTTAACATGTGCTTGTTTCTTTTTTTTTTTTAATGAATGTGCTACAGTAGCTAGTATCTGAACAACTGCTTCTTCAAAACAAATGTGGTGTAAATAAAACAAAAAAACTCAAAATGTCACTTAACAGCAGTCTCCAGTCAATAAATGAAATATCTCTATTTGTTCTAAGTTCTTCATTGTAAGAAACCACCAATGCAACAAAATAACAAACTCAGTAGTAACAAAAAAAAAAAAAAAAAACACACACACACAAAAATATATATATCCTTTGCTTTTTGGAACTGCAACAGACTTCATGATGAAAAAATGCTGCACAGGTAACACAGGTATTGACTGGGTACATGGGACCCAACTAGATGATCTTGATTTTGCTGACGACATAACTCTTACCAGTAACAATGTGAATTCCATGCAAGAAAAAACAGATAGCCTGTCTTCACTGGCTAGCAAAATAGGACTTGAAATTAACAAAGACAAAACAAAAATAATGAAACTTACCATTAATCAAAGTGGAAAAATGCACGTAGAAAGGACAGATGTTGAAGAAGTCAATCAATTTGTATATCTTGGCAGCTACATAGACCAGGATGGTGACACCAGAAAGGAAGTTAGAATTAGAATTGCAAAAGCAGCATCAATCTTCAAGAATCCTGAGAACATATGGTATTCAAAAGTTATAAGCACAAAAACCAAGTTTAGACTATTCAATTCACATGTAATATCCACCCTCATTTATTCATGCAAAAGCTGGAAAACAACTAAAGAAACAGACAAGAAATTTGAAAACAAATGCCTAAGGAAAATACTCTGCATCAAGTGGAACAAATTCAAGAAAAATGCAGAAATAAGACAGATGAGTGAACAACCAGTCTCATGGGTGATCAGGAAAAGGAGATGGATATATGTTGGTCATGTGATGAGAAGAAATGATAAGAGAATCCCAAAACAAGCTATCAAATGGAACACAACAGGCCGAAGAAAAAAGAGGCAGACCACATGAAACTCTGAAGAAGACGTTAAGAGAGGCCAAATTAATAGGCATAAAATCCCTTGATGAGGTTGAAAAGCTCTTCGAAAACAGGAAAAATTGGCAAACTACCTTGCAAGCCCTATGTGACGTTTAATGGCATGGTAAGGATATAAGACATATATGTATATATAAGTATTTGCTCGTGAGTAGAAACCTGTGACATGAAAACAGAAATTACAAATTCTCTAACAATCATGTGATTGCATTTTGTTCGAGCTTAAAAAAAAAGTACTGTTCCACATGTCACATTAAAAAAAAAAACAAACTTAATCAGACAAATAAAACATGAAGATTACATAGTATAACAGCAGCAGATCTATAAAAATGTGGGAAGTTTCATTTAATGACCCCGCAATTTGGATCTGAGAGAAAGTGACAGTGGGGGGAATCATATTGAAATAAATAAAGTTAACAAAACCCAATTGTTTGCCTGTCAAAAAAAAAAAATAGCAGGTTATAAGAGAAAAAAAAAAAGGTCCATATATAACAAACAGAATCATATTCAATATCAGCATAGTTTTCTGTAATGTATGAAAGTATGAATCAAACTTTCTCAGGTTTGCTTCCATTAAGACAATGAAATTTCATTTGTATTTTTTCCACTTTCAACATAAATTTTTTTTCCAAGTGGATTAAAAAAAACATATACTAATGATATTTCATGCTACAGGAAGGCACATTATTCATTTCACACAGTGAAAGAAAACAAGGTATAGTTTAAAAAATAAAAAAATCTGTGACACCATTCAGTTCTCTCAGAAAACATAACACCTGTACATATACTGTTTCCCATAAGATGCGTAAGCAACTACACATATTTAAATATGAGCATAAACAAAAACTACTGTGTTTATTATGCATGAAATAATATATCTGCTAGCTATTTCTTATGTTAAACATAGTACTAATCTTTTAAACTTCTTACCTTTGTTGAATATTATTTATCTACATCATGGCTATAAAATATTCTATTACATGCACAATAAGCAAAAATACCAAACAAGAACAGCTACTTGTGATGACACAGAACTCAAGGAATGTAAAAGTCCACTCAAAGTTCCTATGGAAATAAAAACAAAGACGTAAAAATAAAACAGAAATTCTTCCAGTTTCATAAAATAATTCACTTCTAAAGTTCACTTTTGGCACTGCAGCACCATGATCAATTGCACAATGTTTCAATTAGTTTTCCAAAATTGATAAATTTTAGATTTCTAACTGAAACAATGACAGGCTGATTAGTTTTTATCATTAGAATAACCCAAAGATGAACTATTTGACCTTGTCCTGTAAACTTTCTCAATCCATATGATCAAGAAATAATTTTCATATCTCTGCTTTTCCTTCAGTTTTTGTAAGATTCTTCCTGCCTCACGTGAAAGTGTGATGTGGTCAGTATCTTCCTGCCTCATGTGAAAGTATGATGTGGTCAGTATCTTCCTGCCTCATATGAAAGTGTGATGTGGTCAGTATCTTCCTGCCTCATGTGAAAGTGTGATGTGGTCAGTATCTTCCTGCCTCGCATGAAAGTGTGATGTGGTCAGTATCTTCCTGCCTCACATGAAAGTGTGATGTGGTCAGTATCTTCCTGCCTCATATGAAACATAGCTTGCTTATTTCCTACTCAGTGGCACAATCAGATTTGTAAAATGGCAGCAGCATTTTCATTTTGCAATAAACATATCACAATCTTTTTATTCTCAGTAAAAATGATTGTAACTCAGGCTTTTCAATACAAATGTAAAGGCTGACCTGTTATATGGTTCGGAGACAATAGGTTATGACCAAGACAATATAACAGAGGATATAAATATTCATGAACTGCTGCTTGAGGAGGATTTTAAACATTAAATGGCACGACAAGATCAGGAACGAGGAGGTCTGGGAAAGAGCAGGACAAGAACCTATGAACCTACAAATCATGTCTAGGAAGTGGAGGTGGAGTGGCCACACTCTGAGAAAACCTGACACCAGCATAGCAAGACAGGCACTGACATGGAATCCTTAAGGAAATAGAAAACAATGAAGACTTAGACTTACTTGGAGAATAGAAATTATGACAGTGCTCAGAGACAAGGGATACATGTGGAAGGAAGCAGAGAATAGTTCAAAGAACAGGGATGAGTTCAGAGCCTTTATCCATGGCCTATGCTCTCAAAAGGAGTGAAAGATGATGATGATGAAAAATGACTGTCTGCTGCTTCATCTACTGCCTTGTGATCTGTTCCTAAAATGTGGTGTCTGCATGCTCTTACTGAATGAAGTCTTGATGTGTAGGAATAAAATAAAAAAATATCTGCAAGTAATTTCAGGAAGTGTAAAATGACTGTAAGCTCTATTACTGCACAGATGGTTGAAGATTTAATATTTTGTTGGGAAAAAAAATTATTTTTAAAATACCCAGAAACTTAATCTTATATTAATAAGCAGTTAAAGACACAAAAGGTAAAAAAGATAGTCCCATAGCAAATGCCATAGGGAATGAAGCATTAGAGACCTCATTATGCTGGGCCAAGAGCATATGAGGTAGCGTGACCAGTTCCTTTCCTAACTGCCTTTCCCAGATTTTCTCTGGTACCCATTTTACGAGGATGGGTTGGCCTCAGGGCGGCATTGGTCAGGAAAAAAAAAAATCCCACTCATCCAGGGATTCAAACCCTTGACCATTCAGTTACTAGATGAGTGCTCTAACCACTAAGCTAGCTAGTCCCCTAAAGACACAAAACAGCATAAAAACAGGCTTTCATATATGAAAGATGTATCTATAAACTTATTGAGAACCAGATGAACAGAACTGGCAAGGAGTGTAAAGACTGACACTAAGAACAGTCCAGGAAGTTAGAACCCATGCTAGAAATAAACTGGCACTAACAGATATGCCGCAGCTTCAGTTACCATTTGCCTGACAATAAAATGTAACAAACACAGAGTAAACTATTCATGGGAACATGGCAAGCACAAGCAATGCTACTTACTTTTGCTTTCTTTAAACTCACAAATGAACTGCACACATCTCACTGAGCTGAATGAAAAAATAAAAACCAAATGAAAACACCTTCTCACTTATAAATCTTTTTTAACCCAATGAGCCTGGCAAAATGTGATTCTGCTGTACTCTTACACCTATGTTTGCATGAAAAAGTTCTTTATGGCCACAGGACACTGGGATCAATTAATATTTGCTACTATAAACCAACGGTCTTGTTTAGGTTGGTGTCACAGCTAAGCAGAACGGTCTTGCAGTAGGTTGGTGTCACAGCTAAGCAGAATGGTCTTGCAGTAGGTTGGTGTCACAGCTAAGCAGAACGGTCTTGCAGCAGGTTGGTGTCACAGCTAAGCAGGGTTAAAATACTTCACCATGTCTGAAAGTTCAAATCTATCTTGGGCAGTCTCAACCTTCATGTCATGTATATCCCAGAAGTGTCAGTACCATTACTCACTGAGTTCATCAGGGCAGACAAATAGTTGGAAGTGAAACTAGTCCAAATGCTAGCTATAACAACTTAGTACTGTAACAAATGAACAATTTCCATGCTCAAATAAAATTTTGCGTGAGGATATATAATGTTTTGCACTATCTATATAGGCAAAATGAAAGCATCCTTCATCAATAATCACTATGATAACTGCATATGTGGATGATTCTGGCTCTTGGTCATTAAGACTGCAGACCACAACTTCTGTTTCACAAGAAATAATCATCACCACTTGTGGGTGAAAAGAGATCTACTTTCTCAATGCTGGCAAAAAAATACATTGTTATAGCAAAAATGTGCTGGAAATGAGATGGATATGTGATCCTAGAAGATTCCATCACCACCGCTAAGAAAAATGATGGAAAGAGAAGTGAGGCCAACCAAATATAACCTAGCAAAGAGATGAGATAGCACGCAACAAATACATATAGGGCACCATACAATGACCGTACTCCATAAGAAACTGAGAATTTGTTGTAGGTGTGAGACACATACCAGACACAGGTTGTTCAGTCGGTCACCGTCCATAACACTAGGTTAAACTTAGTTTTAAAAATATATCCGTCATGTTATAGTGTTTCTCTCTCTCTCTCTCTCTCTCACACACACATACAAACAAATATCAATTCATGGATTATATAACGTTGAATTTTTCCATAACAAAGGAAGTTTCACTGGTGAAGATTTTAAACTAACATCCAGAGATCCAAGTCCACAGTAATGCAGTCTAGTCATATTTGCTAGCAGAATACTGTTGTGGCAGTGGGCAGAAAGGGGTCATTTTCCTTCTTATAACTGCTAGACTCATTGGGTTCAACAAGTGAAAAAAAAATTTCATTAATTACTATAATTTTTTTTGTTTTTACACTGTATGTTGGAACATAATACAGTTGTTCATTTAATATTTTACATTAACACTCTGCTTTACCTCTTTCAGCTAGGAAACCAGTTATTTGCCACATTTTGTGACCAGTTACAGTGAAAAAAGGCTACCACTGATTTTTACTGTTAAAAAAAATCTGTTGCCAGTGTACACTGTAACCTTCATGTTGTACTCATCTAAATATGTGGTAACTTTAAACATTTTTTTTCAGTAATAATCTCATAAATGAACCTCTGCATAAGAACCAAGATATAACTGTGGCCTGACTTAATAAACTTCAACACACCTGGCATGACATACAATACTGATCATACACAGAAACATTTTTTCATCATTATTCCGAACCTCTAAAATCTGCCTCTATAATTTTTTTTGTTTACCATCACCAATACTTCATTTCCTTCAGATCTGCTTCCATGCTACTCATCCTCTTCCTGGCAGATATCATAGTTACATGCTTCTAATTTCTGTTACAGAAACTTTCTTCAAGGATTTCATGGCTTATAAACAGGCATTTTGCACTTAATTCCTCAGTTTATTTGAAGTGATGAAAAAAAAAAAGGCACCAGTTCATTAATAGCTTATCCCCCACAAAGCTAAATAGATTTAAAAGCAAATAAAGTGCACAGTCAAAAGTTGAATGGTTTGATATAACAACTTGAAACTCAAACAAAAATTCAAAAGCGGAACCAAACAAATGCAGCCACCCAATGAAAGCAAAGAATCATGTGATCATATCTCCCGTGACACTGGCTCAGTGAGCATCTATCAAATTTCAGGCTGTGTTTTCCAAGTGTATTTTTATTGCAATTTCTTAGGATTTTTTTTTTCATTTTGTCCTTAAAATTACATGTTCATGATGGCACCAAAGAAAGTTACCAGTGCTGAAAAACCGAAGAGGAAGAATGTAATGACCATGATAGAACTTAAACTTCTAAGGATCCACTGTAGTCTGTCTGCACAGTCCAAAGTTCAAGTGTAGAGGATATTGTCTGTCTAATACATCACTGGGAGACATTTTGTTCATTTATTCTGTGCTGTGTTGATTTACTTCCTCACTGTTTTTACTTATTTTTATTTTGACTTACTGAGTACTCTATATGTGTATATACCCCAGCAAAACAATTTACAAAATAAAACTGAAAAATTCAAAATTACTCAGTTAAAAGACAAGGCAGTAGGAGAAATCAAGACTGCTGAAACATGTTCTCAGTTTCATTATCCACTTAGTGCCTTACACACTTATTTCAACAGCAAAGTCTGAATCAAAGGATCTACAGGCAGAATATCTGAACATACTGCACATGAACAATATGTCCAATGCTTTCATTTAAAACTGGCAATGAATGAACTTAACGCTATCTGGCTGAATCAAAACTTCCCAGTCATTAATATGATTTACATTACTAAAACAGTTTTTTTTTAACTGCTTTGTATGAATGTTTGAGTGTGCTTCTGAAATCATGTAAGAAAATGTTATTGAGTCTATAGAAATAAAGCTGATGTTTCTGTAGCTGTTGGAATACACACAATAATCTTACAGTCAGAAGCTTGTTCACAAAATATATAAAGTTTCAAACTTGCATCTTCTGAATCACACACTTGTAGTATCCTCTGTCTTTTACTAGTAAGTTTTTGTAGCATTTTGTTTTCATTCACAAGCAGATTTTGTATTAATACTGTAACACTTTCTTCTACTTCAGTATATGTTATTAGAATGTGTTTATAGATGAAAAATATCTGATAAAAAAAGTACTTCTGAAGATTAAAACTGAGAAAAGTGTATTTTACATATTGCATTAATGATTTTTGTCTTACTTTTTTTGTTTCATCTGTTAATTATTTAGCTTTAAGAAGGTATGAGCTGAAATATACATACATTTTTGTTTATAATGTAAGAAAGCAGCAAACCACAAGAAAAATTCTTTCTATTTTTAAGTGTCTATAAGCACATTCTAATAACATATACTGAAGGAGAAGAAAGTGTTACAATATTAATACAAAATCTGCTTGTGAATGAAAACAAAATGGTACCAAAACTTACTAGTAAAAGACAGAGGATGCTACAAGTCTGTGATTCAGATTCAAATAAATTATTTCTACAAAGCTGAATGAAAAAAAAAACCCAAACATTTGATGGTATGACCAAAAACAGCTGGAAATATTATACTTAAATGTGGATTCTCATGTCCCTCAGTGCATCTATTCCATCACTTTCATGCTATCTTTTCTAAAGGTAACAAAAGAACCAGCAGTCCTGGCAGAAAACAGTGGTGACTGCCATATACAGTAACATGGATGGTATATTGGATGAGCACAAGCTCACAAACAGACTATTAACCATATGGACCTGAGATCACAAGCTCACAAACAGACTATTAACCATATGGACCTGAGATCACAAGCTCACAAACAGACTATTAACCATATGGACCTGAGATCACAAGCTCACAAACAGACTATTTAACCATATGGACCTGAGATCACAAGCTCACAGACTATTAACCATATGGACCTGAAATCACAAGCTCACAAACAGACTATTAACCACATGGACCTGAAATCACAAGCTCACAAATAGACTATTAACCATATGGACCTGAAATCACAAGCTCACTAACATATACACCCGAGATCACAAACTCAGTAACAGACTATAAACTATACAGACCTAAAATTACACTAAAGCATGATAAGAAAAATGTTATTCATCCCTGCCATATAACAAAAGTGAAAAAGAATAAAAAAGGAGATAGAAAAGAATATAACATAAAACATATGAGTTAAAAAAAAAAACCAAACAGAACATCAAAAGCAAAATTAAAAACTGTCACAGATAAAAACTCAGTTTTTTTATTAATCCATTTTGCATGATCCATCAGAAAAACCAACTTTTTTCCCTTTCTCAACAACAAAGTCCACTCAGCACAATAGATACAGGTTTAAACAATGTGAGAGATGCAATTTCAGTGACTAACAAACCAACATTTGCTGCACACTCACATGATAATACTAGCTCTGATTAATGATAATGGCAATGATATAAAGTATGTTGTTAGTCACCATCTGTAAAATGATAAAGTCACACATTCGCATAAGACTTGAGAAAAAAAAAATAAGAATAACAATAAGCATCAGGCTGTTCTTGTAAAATCAAAAGTGATGGAACTGACATGAGATTCCACTGGGACAATGAGAAGGAATATTTCTCATGTTGTGTATATTATCAGGCATGAATATTTTCAACAAAATCATTGCTCTTCTCAAGATGTTATAAATCCCTGTATCTTATTGTCACACAAGTTTTCTCTCATCTTCTAAGTAGGATGTTCCTGCAACAAGTAATCCCTGTTACTGCACCACTATTACACTGACATCAATTTGTAGCTCTAATTAGGAACTAGGAAAAAAGTAGGAACAGCTTTATTACTTAATGAGCACACAGTTGTGACATTTCGACGTCAGCCTTAATCATACAAAAACATACAGGACAAGGAAATAAAGAGAGGAGATCAAGTATAAATTCACATGAATGCTGTGTTTAAAAAATATATAAATAAAATAAAATAAAAAGAGCACTTAGCTGTAACCTGTAAGAAGCTGTGGCTTGTTTGACGCTGTGTGTCAGAAAAGCGCACGGTGGAGTGTAGAGAGTATTTAAATTGAGACCTGGGATGTGTGATAGGTGGGTTGTAACTGAGGGTGGTGGGTGGGGAAACCGTGGAGGGGAGAGAGAGTGATACAGTGTTAATCTAGCCAGGAGAAGGTGAAATATATGATTATAGTTAGGGTGGAGAGGTTGTGAAACAAGGATGTATATTATCTCACTTGATTTTTAGAATTGCCATAGTTTTTATAACGAAAAGATGCTGCACAGGTAAAACCGGCATTGATTGGGTACATAGGACCCAAAAAGATCTTGATTTTGCAGATAACATATTTACTCTCCACCTTGGCTAGCAAAACAGGTCTTGAAATTAACAAATACAAAACAAAAATAATGAAAATTCTCATTAATCAAGAAGGAAAAATATACGTAGAAGGAACAGCTGTTGATGAAGTAAACCAATTTGCATATCTTGGCAGCTACATAAATCAGGATGGTGACACCAGGAAGGAAGTTAGAATTAGAATTGCAAAAGCAACACTGTCCTTCAAAAATCTTGAGAACATAAGGAATTCAAAAGTTATAAGCACAAAAAAACCAAGTTAAGATTATTCAATTCAAATGTGATATCCACCCTCATTTATACATGCGAAAACTGGAAATCAACTAAAGAAATAGACAAGAAATTAGACTCTTGAAAACAAATGCCTAAGGAAAATACTTGGTATTAAGTGGAATGAATTCAAGAACAACATAGAGATAAAACAGATGAGCAAACAATAGACTGTCTCATAGATGATCAGAAAAAGATGGACATATGTAGGCCATGTGATGAGAAGAAACAATCAGAGAACACCAAAACAAGCTATCAAGTGAAGCACAACAGGCCAAAGAAAAAGAGGTTGACCACGTGAAACTCTAAAAAGGACACTTAAGAAAAGCAAGTTTAGTGGGCATAACATTCTTTGATGGAGTTGAAAGACTCACTGGGAACAAGAAAACTTGGCAAACAACTATGCAAGACCTATGTGATGTTTAACGGCACGGGAAGAATGTAAGATGTAAGAGGGGTTGTAATTTGATGCTCCGAAGAGCTTCTGAACTATATGTAACAAGTGAGAAGGGAGTGGAACTTTGTTGGGAGGGATTGTGGAAAGGGAGAATGTTAGATGTAGCTGAATAATGAGTTCAAACCATGTAGTTCCAGCATCCCATATTCCTGAATGTAGCATTTCTCAAGCACTAGGCAGCTTGTGTCATCTGCGTGACATTGTTTGATGGCTGTTACCAGAAAGTCAGATTTGCCTCTGTGGTAGGGGCCACTGAAATGATTCAGGACTGGTTTCGAAGCATGCTGGGTGATATTGTACAGATGTTTCTGCATGCGGTCCCCTAATCTGAGGCCAGTTTCACCAATATAAGTTATCCTGCATTTTTTGCATACAATGACATATATCATATTGCATATTCACATGGAGAGTGAGGATGGTTTTGGGAAAGGTGATCGTTTTTGTTTCCCAGACTACAGGACAGGTAACAGCGAGGGCGATTACATTTTCTAGTGCCAACATATTCAAGGTTCCACTTCAAGTGGCTATGGACAAGGATGTTCTTAAGATCTGGTTCCTGTTTGTATGCTAATAGGAGTGGATCAGAGAAAATGTCGCGAGTGTTGGGGTTGAGTTGTATTAGTGGCAGATGACTATGAAGAATCTTCTTAACCATCTGACCATGCGGGTGATAAGGAAAATAATTTAACTCTGTCAGATGGAGTAAAAGGTTTTTTTCTGAATGCTTCTTTGTGGGTCACTAGCTGAATATGGCTGAATGCTTTCTGAAGGGCATTTTTTGGGTAGTGGTGATGACGGAAAAATTCTAATAATTTGTTGGACTGATCTATAAAGTCCAAGTTATCCTGACACAGGCAGTGAAGATGGAGGAGTTGGGAGTATGGGATGGAGCTCTTACAAGCTTCAGAATGTGAGGTGTAAAGTAAATAGGTGTGGCTATCGGTAGACTTGTAAAATGCGGAGGTGACAAGTCTAATTGTGCCAATAGATATTTTGATGTCCAAAAAGTTGACATACTTGTCAGAAATTTCATAAATGAATGAAACTTGTTACGCACAGTTCAGAACTTCATCACAGCATTACATTACAACCCCTCTACCCTAACTATAATCAAATATTTCACCTCCCAGCTAGATTACCACTGTATCACTTTCTCTCCCACGATTTCCCCACCCACCACCCTCAGTTATGACCCACCTATCACACATCCAAGCCTCAATTTAAATACTCTCTACATTCCATTATGCGCATTTCTGACACGCAGCGTCAAACAAGCCACAGCTTCTTACAAGTTACAGCTAAGTGCTCTTTTCATTTTATTTTATTTTATTTTAACACAGCATTTATGTGAATTTATACTTGATCTCCTCTCTCTATTTCTTTGTCCTGTATATTTTCGTATGATTAAGGCTCACGCTGAAACGTCACAAGGTGTACTCGTTAAGTAATAAAGCTGTTCCTACTTTTTTCCTAGTTTATACATTTTGGTATCACAGCTTTACTGCAGTGGCTCCATGTATAGTTATATACTTATAAACTAATTATTGTGATTATCAAGATGGATAAGGAACACAAAACCTGTAAATTCAGACATACTGGACTTTGTAAAGAACAAATCTTACATCCTACGTCCTTCCCGTGCCATTAAACGTCACATAGGGCTTGCATGATAGTTTGCCAAGATTTCCTGTTTTCGGCAAGCTTTTCAACCTCATCAAAGGATGTTATTCCCACTAAACTGGCCTCTCTTAATAATGTCCTCTTTAGAGTTTCACATGGCTGACCTCTTTTTCTTCGGCCTTCTGTGTTCCACTTGATAGCTTGTTTTAGGATTTTCTGGTTGTTTCTTCTCAGCATATGACTGACATATATCCATCTTCTTTTTCTGATCACCAGTGAGACAGACTGTTTGCTCATCTGTCTTATCTCTGTGTTTTTCTTGAATTTGTTCCACTTTATACAGAGTATTTTCCTGAAGAATTTGTTTTCATAAGAGTCTAATTTCTTTAGCTGTTTTCCAGTTTTCACATCCATAAATGAGGATGGATGTTACATTTAAACTGAATAATCTTAACTTGGTTTTTGTGCTTATAACTCATATTATGTATGTACAAATACATATCAGACATAGTAAATATTGCAAAAAACACTAATCTGAACCTTGCTGAAACCATAGATCAGACAGGAAAGTGCCAACATTTACATGATGCAGTCTTGAATCACCACTGTATACACAATGTTACAATTTTAGACTCACAAATCAATAGTTTCTACTGCAACAGCTGTCAAAGCCACATTATTTTCACAGTATCTAACAGTAGTAATCTCCCCCTCTACACCAATTACACATACACAATTCAATTTGAGAAACAGATGGTATGTATAGATTCATGAAATCAGTTTCCATAGCCATCACCAACTATATATAATCATTGCCACATATCACTTGGCAACATGAATAATGTGGTCATTTTTTTTCACTGCTTATGCCTGATGTAAAGTTTTCAATAAATCTCAGATTAACAAGACTTTCACTTGACCTTTCTTTCTCAAACTCACAGCATCACAGATAATGTACTTCTTGCATGCCTAACTTTACATGTGGAGTCACCTTTCTCAATATAAGTGTGTCAGGTACAAATTTTTTTCAGCTGTACTGACTGCAGCATACAGCCAGCAAGTCTCCAAACCACAACTTAAGCTTAGCTTTTACAGTGAATTTTTGACTGAAATACATCACACCCATCTATAAAATCTAGTTCAAAACAATTTACTTTCACATATTAGCATCATGACTAACAAAATTTACTTTCACATATTAGCATCATGACTAACAAAATTTACTTTCACATATTAGCATCATGACTAACAAAATTTACTTTCACATATTAGCATCATGACTAACAAAATTTACTTTCACATATTAGCATCATGACTAACAAAATTTACTTTCACATATTAGCATCATGACTAACAAAATTTACTTTCACATATTAGCATCATGACTAACAAAATTTACTTTCACATATTAGCATCATGACTAACAAAATGAATCCACCTGGGAACAACTGTGTTAAGAACACACCTATCTCAACACAGTCTTTGTGAGACAGGGAACATAGATCTGTTTGCTTAAAAACTCTGACCTACTTCTGTAGCCCAGAAACGGCTACCAGTGTTTTAGATCAGACCGACAGGACAGAAAAAAAAAGGAGCATTCAAACTTGTTAAGAGTAACACCAGCGCATGTCAGGTGGGAGTGTACACGGAAGGAGCCGAATACCAGATAATCCATCTAAAAACTAGTAATACAGACTTCCACCTCCTTAACTATTACTGTTCTAATGAATGCCCACTTGCTCTAGAAACAATCCCACATATGTGATTTTTAACAGCCATTCCCAGTGCTGGGGCTATGACCACATAGACAACAGAGGAGAGGAAATTGAGAGCTGGCAGGATGATAATGGACTTCTCCTGATCAACCAGTCAATGGATCCACTAACATTTTACTCAAGGACTTGGCATACAACCTCAACACCAGATCTGGCATTCCACTCTCCAGACCTGAAGTGGAACATTACACGTGAAGTTGGAAAACAACTTGGAGGTAGCAACCATCAATCAGTCTTCCTGACAATAGAAAATGAACTCCTTAACACAGTAGCCCTCTCCCCAGATGGAATTATAAAAAAAGAAAACTGGACAATGTACAGACATCGTACAGGTATCCTGATGGGACAGCTGTACTTAGAAGGTAAGGATGTAAACAGCATAGTGAAGGAATTCAATGCTTGTATCCTTCAGGCCACTCGTGAAGCCATTCCCAGAGGAGCTCGCAGGGACTATAAACCATACTGGTCTAGTGAGCTGGGAAAATTCCATGATGACGTGGAAACAGCTCGAAATCAAGCAGAAAACAGACCATGCCAAGAACACCACAATAATTACCAACATTCTAAGGCCAAATTTCAGACAGCCAAGATACAAGCCAGATAGGAAAGTTGGAGAGAGAAAACAGAGTCACTAAACTTTGAAAAGGATGGAAGGAAACTGTGGAAACTAATCAAACAGTTAAATGATGAGAGCACTGGAAGAAGTACAAAGATTACACTAACAGAGGATGGGAAAACTCTTACAGGTAAGCAGGTAGCAGATCACTTTGCTCACATGTTTGCACAAGACTGCAACATTGATATCCATCCAGAGAAAGACCATACAGTGCGCACTGACCCACAGAAAGAAGAGGAACAAGTCAGAAAAGTGGAGGTCATGGATGCACCAATCACACGCAGCGAGTTAGACCTAGCAGTTAGTAAACTGAAACCAAGGAAATCACCAGGACCAGATGGAGTGTCCAATGAAATGATCAAGCTGTTGGATATTTTCAATATGTGTTGGAGCACAGGTAAGTTATCTCAAATCTGGAAGGAAGCAAACAAGGTACCACTGCTAAAGCCAGGGAAAAACAGCGATACAGCCTCCAACTACAGGCCAGTCAGTCTCACTAGCTGCCTATGCAAAACAATGGAACACATCTTTGACCTAAGGCTAAAATGTTTCCTAGAAAGTGAAAACCTTCTCATTCCACAAGCAGGATTTAGGCAGTACTACAGTACAGAAGATCAAGTGACCTATCTCTCTCAAGAAATTGAGGATGCATTTCAAGAGAAAAACCTTGTAATAGCAGCATGGATAGACCTGAGGAAAGCCTTTGATAAACTATGGAAAAAAGGTCTGCTGTGGAAACTAAGAAATTGCAATGTGAATGGAAGACTGTACAACTGGATAAAGTCCTATTTACACAATAGAAGAGCTAGAGTAGTAATGGATGGACACAAAAGCCAGAAAGTACTTCTGTGACACGGTGTACCACAAGGAGGAGTCCTTTCACCTACACTATTCCTTGTATTCATTAATGACCTGGTCAAGGAACTTCCCTATGGAATAAAAGCAGCACTGAATGCAGATGATCTGGTCATGTGGTGTACAGATGAATATGTGACAGCTGCTACACAGAGACTCCAAAGAGCAGCAGACATCTTGACATCATGGGCAAACAAATGGTGTGTAAGTATCAACATAGAGAAACCAAGTACCACTCTGTTCACTCTATCATCTAAACAGAAAGCAGGTAAGATCTTTGTAAATGAAATACCCTTAAGGATGGACAACCAACCCACTTACTTAGGAGTGACTCTTGACTCAAAACTGACATGGAAGCAACACATCAACAGTGCAGAAGCAAAAGCCAGAAGAAAACTAGCCATATTAAGAAAATTGAGTGGAACCACATGGGGAGCTAGTGAAAGAATCCTCAAGAATGTATATCAGCAAAGTATTCTACCACATTAAGAATATGGCTCAACAGCTTGGTGCACAGCATCAAACACTACGCTGCATAATCTAGACAAGGTACAAAATCAGTCACTATGGATTATCACAGGTGCCATGAGGTCCACACCAGCAGTAGAAATGCAGAAAACAGTTGATATTCAAGCGCTAAAAGAATGTAGAGACACAAAGGTCATGACCTTGGGAGAGAAATTCCTCAGCTCTGTAAGCCATCCCCTGAAGAGAGTTTCAATAACTTGGCACTAAGACGGCTTAAAAGAAGCAACTTCATTCATCAGGCCAAGCGTATACATAAGCTGATATCTGACCTTCCAACTGTAGCTGCTCCATTATCATCTGTACCAGAGCATACACCATGGAAAGAAGCAGTTTGCACACAAATAACTATTCAAACTGAAGTGAAAGGTGTGCAGAATGGTGAGATGCAAAGCAGTCTTGTAAGATCAATGACCACACTCTTGGTTTGCTAGATGACAAATATCCATGTGACATTTGGATATGTGTGTATAAAGATGGATCTGCACATGATGCTATAAAGAATGGAGGGGCCAGAGCACATATTGAATATCCAAACAACACCACTGACAAGATTTCCATACCCACTGGAAAATACTGCAACAACTATGATGCAGAAGTTAGGGCAATTATTGCTGCAGCTGAAAAACTATCAGACTCCAGAATTGATACATGTCCTGTAGTAATTCTCACAGATGCAAGATCAGTATTGGAGGCTCTTCAGTGCAACAAACTACCAGACCTTAAGGATGCCTTGTCAAAAATTGGCTCACAACACAGTCACCTTGCAGTGGATTCCCTCCCACTGTGGGATACCAGGCAATGAGAAGGCTGACCGTCTGGCTAAAGAGGGCAATGAAAAGGAGCAACCAGACTTGCCAATCACCTATAATCAGAAGAAAAGCATGATAAAAACCTACAGGAAGCCACAAATACCACCATATGATGACTATCACATGCTAAACAGAAAGGAACAAGTCACCATCTTCCGTCCCTCAACAGGACACAGCTGACTCCGAAATCATATGTATACAAAGTTTAAGGTTGGTACTACTACTTTTTGTACATGTGCCCCAAACTATGAAACATATCCTCCAGAACTGCACCAACTATGAGACACTGAGAAGAAATTACTGGCCCAGTGAAGCCAGCAAAGAAGATAAGCTCTAAGGTTCCATACATGAATTACAAAAAACAGTGAAATTTATCCAAGAGACAGGACTGCAGATATAGACAGACAATGCGTAAGAAGAAGAAGAAAATGAATCCAAATTTCTGAGGAAAAAAATTAGAAAACAAACAATTTTTACACATCACTGTATGTTCATTCATTCATTTGCATGTCCCTTGCGAACTTTGTCTCCTTAACAGATTTCCTGTAGGCTTCTTGGTTGTCAGCAAGATGGCTTGCTGCTGATGCATCCATTTGCAGATCATCAACGATGTCTTGCAGCCATCTTTGCCTTGGTCTTCCTCTTTCTTTTTCCCATTATGTACCCTTCCAAGACGGTCTTCTCTAGATTATCATGATGTTTAATGTGTCCAAAATATTTAAGTTTTCTTTGTTTAATCATCTTTACTAGCCAGCCTTCTTCATTATTAAGTTCTTGTAGTATGGATATATTTTTTCTTTTTTTGATTCCATGATATGTGAAGAACTCTTCTTTTGCATTTACATTCAAAGGCATTTATGTGTTTCTCAGCTGTTTTGTTAAGTGTCCAGGTCTCACAGGCACAATATAAAAATGAGTACAACAAAAGTGTGAACTGAATCCCATCTGAAATAATTTTTTTTTTAGCATTTAAGCTGAATGTGGGTGTATTTCTGCAAAACTGTATGCAAAAAATGTACATGCATCATGCACTCACACAAACTCTCTCTCTCTTTTGAAGATATACATGTGTTATATAAATCAATATTAGCCCACGAGATGCATACAAGATGAAAATACAATTGATATACTGAAAAAAAATGTCAAGAAAGACTTGACAATTACATTCTTTGCTGTTACGTCTGAGTTATTCTTTTCTCCAGATACATGTTCAGGCTGACCTCCTGTATGTAAGCAAAAGCAAGTGCAAAAATTTTTTAAATTTTTAAAAAGCCAAGCTCACCATAAAAACAGCTTTCGTTTGCTCCTTCCTTCTTTCACTGACTGTTGCCTGGCTCTGTTTGATCATCTTCTGCATTCTTTGCCTCTTTACTATTTCCTGCTCTGTTGTCTGCTCTTGCTTCCTGAGAGGATTGTGCCGGCTCTTTCTTAGCTTTGTCATCAACATCAACTTCCTTGCCTAATTTATCTTCTCCTGAAGTTTTGTCCCGCCTCTCTGACTCCAAATCAGTCATCTGTTTTTTTATTGCTGCTACATTTGTATCTTTGTCTATTTCATTGTTTTTTGTCTCATTCTGCATATCAGAGCCACTGCTGGGACTGGCATCCACATTCTTTGCTGTTACATTTGTATCTTTATCTATTTCATTGTTATTTGTCTCATTCTGCACATCAGAGCTATTGCTGAGACTGGCATCCACAGTTTTTGCTGTTACATCTGCTTCATTCTTTTCTCCAGCTGCATGTTCAGGCTGACTCCCTGTAACATTTGAAGTCCAAGAAGAAGAAGAAAAAAATACACATTACGGTGAGCCAGACATTTGTCACGTTTTTCAATACTCTAATTTTGTCAAGGTTCCAATCTTATACGCTGTACTGGCACTTGCAATGTTATGATGATATCATGTGTTGCATCATTCTGAAAATGTGCATACCAATTTTTAGGCAATGAACCACAAGATAAGTGATCAGCAGAAGGAAACATGGTGGATAGTAAGATTGTCTTCTGCATCCTCCTGAGGCATTATTGGAAGAAAAGGATGAACGTCTCTGCATCTGCCAGCAAAATCTGCTGAGTGAAAGGGGGAGGAACAGTTGGTGACAGCACAGCAAGGAAGTGGTTCTTCAGGTTCAAGTCTGGGGACACCAACATCAAAGACAAGCCCAGTTTGGGATGCTTCTCAACCACCAGTGATGAAGCCCTGTGCCAAGCTGTTGAAAACAATCCCGGCAACAGTACTCACTGCTTGTTAGCCCAGACGGGCCCTTCTCAAAGCACCACAGTTTGACATTTGCATGAGCATCACTCCAACAACAGGCAGCCTCAATGTGTCCCCGTGATCTCACTTCCCAGCAAGGGCAGAGATGGACTGCTGGCAAATTCACATGACAACATCTGCATCATCACTGGGGGATGAAAGGTGAATTTTCCTGCAGTACTCCAGCAGAGGTGGCTTTCTCATGAGGTCGCTTTGAGAAGAAGGTTATGCTATGCGTCTGGTGGAACTCTGAGGGCCCCTTGCACTGGGAATTGGTTCCATTTGGTCACTCTATGGATGGGAATCTGTATGCTGAGCAAATGAAGTGGCCGCATGATGTGCTGCGCACCCGATGCCTGGCACTCACCAACAGGAACGTGCCAGTCTACAATTTCAACACGGTCCATGGACAACTCTCGGAATTAGATGGTACTGAGGTCCTGTCCCATCCACCACACAATCCTGACTTTGCACCCTCTGACTACCATCTATTCCATGCGATGGCACACTTCCTTCAAGGGCGGAAATTCAGTTCACTGGAAGAAGCTGAAGCCAATGTGAGAGATTTCTTGGCCTCAAAGCCTTCTGACTGGTACTACAAAGGACTCCTCACACTGGCTGAATGACGGCAGAAGACCACAGAAAGTTATGGACTGTATTTTGAAGGGTGAAGCTACATCATTATTAACATTACGTTACCACCTGTAACATTGCTAAGTATATATTATGTTGTTCGGTTTTGTGCAGCAGTGAAAGACTGCAAAAACGTGACAAACTTTGGCTCAACCCCATCCCAAAGCATGATAAAGTGCATATAAAAGAACAAAATTGTGCAAACAAACATTAAAATATTATTTTAAAAATAGTGATAGAGCTTCAACTGGGAATATTCCCTCAGGGATAATTAAACGCAACTCAAATTGGTCCCTCAGAAATAAATATTTCAATATTTCATAAGCTTCAGTTTGAGTAACAAAAGACAAGAGACATTTGTTATACATGAAAGTGAAGATGTTCAACTTTAAACAATGGCTGGAATCAATGTAAATAAATAACAAAAACAAATTTGAAAACAAACACAGCAGAAGACAAGAGTGAAAGCATCAATGGCTTCCCTCATGCCAGGGCATAAATAAAGATTGAGCAAACCACAGGACTACTGTCAATGACCTACAAATAGAAATGACACTGGAAGTAATGCACTTAAACAGATCTACTGGAGATATCTAAAGCTCTCTGTGCTTACACATTTCTGGCAATATCTAATGAATATGTTCTGAAATTCTGTTTAGTCCTGGCTTTATCTATACTCACTGACCTAGTTTTTTTATGTAACAGTTTCAAGGAGTCACAAAATAATATTTTCAGTTGAGAAGTTTCTTAACTCTTTCCTTGCCATTGTCGTGATAGTGAGAACTTCCTGTTGGCCCAGTGTCTGCCATTGTCGTTATAGCGATATTGTTTCGTTGCAACATAAAGCTATCGTAAAACTTTTTATTGTACACGATTTATCTGCGCATGTCTGGTGACCTTTCATAGTTCAATCAAAAAGCGTGGCTAACAACTGAACGAAAGCGATGAATTAAGGGAAAAATTTCAGTATTTATTGTGATTTCGGAGGCATAATGACATGTCCTATGACCCGACCACTGTTCCTGAATGTACCCCAAGTACATCTAGACCTATTAAATGGACTGGAGAAGTAGTTTGAAGGTTATTTTAGACATTATTTTAGTGAGAATGCCACCACACGATGAGATCGGACAAAAATTTAAGTAGATCTGGAAATCACCGATGGTAAACATTGTACATCTAGGCATTGCTGATGGTAAGCACTACACAATTATCAGCTAAAATCATCACATTACTTCTTCATTTATGAAATCTACTTACATTTACAACTATTTTCATGCATAATATGTATACTTTTAAAGTGGAAATACTTTGTATATTCACTTTTACAACTATACCCCCTATACACTGCTTAGTGCTGTGGCAAACACGAGAATGTCCGTGTTTTTTTTCTGTGGCCCAGGAAGAGTTAACAAAACACTTTTAAAATTCATACTTCCAAAGATCTGATAAGAAAAAAATTTTGAAAATTCACAGCCCTCTGGGAATCACCAACCAGAAGGCCATCCTCCTTCTCCCCCCCCCCCCCCCCCCCCCCCCCAAAACAGAAATTTGAAGCCTTCCACGTCCCCAAACTTGTTGGGGAGGTGGAGGCCTTCCTCTGATCATATAGGATTTTATGCTCTGCTCTCTACAGGACAGTTTCCTGCATGAAGAATAAAGGTAGTTTTATGTTTTCTAATGCCTTACTTACTTCAGCACTTACTGAAAATTAACAACAAATTATTTCCAATAAAGACAAATATTTCCTGTCCATGACATGTGAAACAAAGATCAGCAAATAATAAAGCACTGTGCACAGAGCACTGTGATAATTTTTGTTAAAATATCATTTTATGACTACACAACCAGAAACTACCATGTAGCACAAATAACATCATTTATCTTCTTCTTTGTGCGTTTCTACCACCAAGACCACCTTGTGATCCTACTGAATTTACTCCTGTGGTCCTCAATAGTTCCTGTGGTCTCCAAAAGGACCACACGAGATCCCTGACAGGACCACATGAGGTTCAGAGTATCATAGGGCTTGAGCCTGTATTCTCGGTGGGTCTCAGAAGTGGGAATGCGTGAAACCGTGGTTTTCACTGCACCAGTTTAATCTAGAGTTGGACTTTCTCACCGGAAAACCTTGGCGTGTTTTAGATATCAGTATATCCCCACCAGGGGAGAGGTGGTTGCCCATCCAGTCCAGCACTGGACTTTCTCACTGGAAAACCTTAGCATGATTAGGATACGCATACATCCTCGTCAGGTGAGAGGTGGTTGCCTATCTAGGCTGTACTGGTCCAGTGTCTATTACTTCAGCATTTTGTGGTCGTGGCCACTACTCTTCCTAGTTGTGACCAGGACGGAGCTTTTGTCCAGGAGGACGAATCCTTGCCACTAGTAAGTTTCATCCCTGGGTTGAGCCAGTTTAGACGTATTAGCCCAGTATGGGCATGTTTAGGATGTTACCAACCTCTTTTGTGGAGGTACTGTGACATGAGTAACCATCAAGTTTCAACCCTGGTTTAAGCTGGTTTAGGCATATTTCACCAGTATGGGTGTATATCGGATGTGGCTGGCCTCTAGAGCAGAGATGCCGTGGTATGAGTAGCTCTCGCTGCGAGACTACTGGACATACTGATTAAGCTTCACTTTATCCTTTCCATCACTTTTTCACATTGGCGCTGCATGGCAACCCTAATTGCTTTTTCGCATTTTCTTCATTGGCTGGGAGGAGTTTCACTCCACGCGCAGCATCCGAAGAATCTCGCCAGCAGTGTCTTAACCTCTGGGTTAAGCTGGTTCAGGCAATTCGCCCGGTATGAATGCACACAGGATGTGGCCGACCTCCAGAGAAGAGGTGGTGTGATTTGAGCAGTCCTAACCTCGAGACTACCGATTACTTCACTAATCCTTTCTTTCACCTTTTCCACAGTAGCACCGCACGGCAACCCCATTCGCACCTTTCTTCACTGGCCGGGAGAAGCCCCACTCCACGCACAGCAGCTGAAGAATCTTGCCAGCAGCGGTAGATGAGCTAACAAACATGACTTTCATCTGCCCGAAGCATCCGGTTTTCAGGCGCCAGATATTCACCTTCACCCCTTCTCCTGTCAGTTTGAACAGTTCTGCTACAAAAAAGCCAGGAGCTGGACTTGACTGTCAGAGGCTATTTGAGACGCACACCTTGGAGACATTTCATTGAAGTGGAGAGCATATCCCCCACCCCACCTCCGGCTATAACAGTCCTTAGAACCAGCATCATTTATCTTTCAGACTCTTTGTATTATAGTCTGCTTATCTCCCGCCCAACAGTCCTGCAGAACTGTAGGCACCATCACCTTATGAGGAGTGATGAAATATCTCCATAAGGATAAAGGCTCTAGGCACGAAGAAGGAGAATGTCTAATTCGCTTCAGATAATAGTCAAATACAAGTTATATGACAATGCTTCTTCTTCTTTGTACGCAAATTAGCAATGATGTGTGGTACCTCGATTTTTGCAAATGCGCCTTTTGGCTGGGAGGTACAATGAGGGATATTAAAAGAACATCTATCGTTCTTCAAAAAATAAAACAACTAAAGAAGCTGTGGAGAGGAACAGACAGAACTACAAAAATAAGATTTTTAAGGGCATGCATCTTTCCTGTCGCAACATATGCCTGTGAGACCTGGACACTTAATAAAACAGCTGAGAAACATATAAAATGCCTTTGAATGTAAATACTACAGAAGAGTTCTTCAAATATCATGGACACAAAAAAGAACAAATATATCCATACTACAAGAACTTAATATTGAGAAAGGTTGGCTAGTAAGGAAGATTAAACAGAGAAAACTTAAATATTTTGGACATATTAAACATCATGATAATGTAGAGAAGACCATCTTGGAAGGATACATTATGGGAAAAAGAAAGATAGAAAGACCAGTGTGAAGATGGCTGCAGGACATCATTGATGATCAGCAAATGGATGCATCAGCTGCAGGGTATCTTACTTACAACCGAGAGGTCTACAGGAGAGCTGTTAGGAAGGCAAAGTTCTGCAAGGGACATGCAAATGACTGATGCCCTCAAATTCAATAACAATTGTTCTGTGGTGGGCATTTTAGACTGCTGAGCATGAGAAAGATGATGGCCATCTCTAAAGACAGCAACAAAATGAAATAATTCAACCACTAGTAATCTACCATTAAGAAAAGAGGGTAAAAAAAGTACAGACTGAATGAGATTGATAACTGGCTGTAAGCATTTAATCAAACACAGTTCACCAGCTACAGAGAGTTATGGAGGCTGTCCCGCCCAGTATAGAACTGGTGACTGTAGGCTTTTATTTCAATGGTAGATAGAGGTGTATGGTGTAGTTTTACAAAGTGGCAGAGGGAATGAGTAAAGTGAGGAAAAATGAATAGAAAGTATGAGAATGTATAAATGAAACACATACAACATCCGATATTTCGGCGTGAGCCTTTTTCGAGGATTACATGCACAAACGAGACAAAAACAAATAACTAAATGAAGAACTTATCTTAATATGGCCTCTTCCAGAAGTAGGAAACAGAGAAATGCATGTCCACCAGAAGATGCATATAGACCACACGGGCCACACAAAGTATAAGCCAATAGAGCCAATCATAAAGAAGAGGTGGAGAGAGAGGAGGAAAACAGGTGGATGAAGGGGTTGGGCAATAGAAACACAACTGCCACTAGAGGAGAAGGTGTTGGGGGAGGGGGGGAAGCGAGAGATAATGAATGAAGAATTCATTATCTCTCGCTTCCCCCCTCCCCCAACACCAGTTTCTCATTTTCTCACTTCCCCCCCTCCCCCAACACCAGTTTCACATTTTCTCACTTCCCCCCCTCCCCCAACACCAGTTTCACATTTTCTCACTTCCCCCCCTCCCCTAACACCAGTTTCACATTTTCTCACTTCCCCCCCTCCCCCAACACCAGTTTCACATTTTCTCGCTTCCCCCCCCTCCCCCAACACCAGTTTCACATTTTCTCACTTCCCCCCCTCCCCCAACACCAGTTTCACATTTTCTCACTTCCCCCCCTCCCCCAACACCAGTTTCACATTTTCTCATTTTCTCGCTTCCCCCCCTCCCCCAACACCAGTTTCACATTTTCTCACTTCCCCCCCTCCCCCAACACTAGTTTCACATTTTCTCAGGGAGAAAATGTGAAACTGGTGAATAGGACAAGACCCTATAAATACCTCTCTGTTGCCAGAGAGGAAGAGAGGGTGGCGGTAGGGAGGGGTAGCTAAGAGAATAAAAGTAGAGGTAAAAAAAAAGGGGGGAGGGGGTGGAAAACTAATGAAGTTACAGAAAGCTGAAGACATTGTTAATTCCAGCTGGGTGGAGACAGACAGCCTGGAAAATAAGGCGCTGTTCTAGGACCCTCCAAGATCGTACATCAGCAGAACAAGTGCGGATCACACTAACAGAAATGTCCTGTTTTCCCCTGTGATTGGTAAGGCAAAAATGTTTAGCCACGGGTGTCTCCCCCCACCCCAATACTTTCTACTCTAGCAGGTATTATGTTTCTATTGCCATTCCCCCGCCCCCCTCCTTTTCAACCACCTGTTTTCCTTCTCTCTCCATCTCTTCTTACGATTGGCTCTATCGGCTTATCCTTTGTGTGACTTCATGTGGTCTCTATGCATCTTCTAGTGGACATGCATTTCTCTGTTTTCTACTTCTGGAGGAGGCCATATTAAGATAAGTTCTTCATTTAGTTATTTGTTTTTGTCTCGTTTGTGCATGTAATCTTCGAAAAAGGCTCACGCCGAAATATCGGATTTTGTATGTTTTTTCATTTATACATTCTCATACTTTCTATTCGTTTTTCCTCACTTTACTCATTCCCTCTGCCACTTTGTAAAACTACACCATACACCTCTATCTACCATTGAAATAAAAGCCTACAGTCACCAGTTCTATACTGGACGGGACAGCCTCCATAACTCTCTGTAGCTGGTGAACTGTGTTTGATTAAATGCTTACAGCCAGTTAATCTCATACACTTCTATCTACCATTATTATTTAAACCAGTTTTACTGCAGTTGCCATCCTGCTTTTATTTCAACAACATCAACCATGAATATCTAACAACTGAATGAAGTAAAATCAAGACTTGTGAAGATACCTTCATGACATCCAAATCACAGGCAAAATACATGTCCTTTGGTAAATCTGAGCTCATTAGATCTAGTTGATAAAAGGAGGATGAAAAGATGTACAGTAAATAAGATAGCATACATAGGAGAAAACAGCAATGATATATGCAGAAAGTGTGACTTCATATGTAAGAGAAACCAGCAATCTTATGTATAGGAAACGTGACTATATATGTAGGAGAAAAAAGCAATATTTTCTACAGAAAGTGTGACTACATATGTAAGAGAAACCAGCAATGTTATGTACAGAAAGTCCTACAACAGAATATTTTCAACTGCTCAGTTATGCAGTCTAATCACATTGTAAACAGAAAAAAAAAAGAGGCATAATTCCCATTTCTACGCCATTAAGGCATGTTGGGGACTGGGTGTTAGGCCTGTATTTTCAAGACAAAAAGCTGTGACAAAATCTAAATACCTTTTTCTGCCTTATCTGCATTAGCACCCTGTCCACCATCCTGTTTGGCAGCTGGGGCTGGGCTGAAAGTTCAAACAAAACAGGCAAAATTAAGTAAAACAAACAAACAAAACAGGCAAACTGAAGTAAAACAAACAAAACAGGTAAAATTAAGTAAAACAAACAAAACAGGCAAAATTAAGTAAAACAAACAAACAAAACAGGCAAAATTAAGTAAAACAAACAAACAAAACAGGCAAACTGAAGTAAAACAAACAAAACAGACAAAATTAAGTAAAACAAACAAACAAAACAGGCAAAATTAAGTAAAACAAACAAAACAGGCAAACTGAAGTAAAACAAACAAAACAGGTAAAATTAAGTAAAACAAACAAAACAGGCAAAATTAAGTAAAACAAACAAACAAAACAGGCAAAATTAAGTAAAACAAACAAACAAAACAGGCAAATTGAAGTAAAACAAACAAAACAGACAAAATTAAGTAAAACAAACAAACAAAACAGGCAAAATTAAGTAAAACAAACAAAACAGGCAAAATTAAGTAAAACAAACAAACAAAACAGGCAAAATTAAGTAAAACAAACAAACAAAACAGGCAAACTGAAGTAAAACAAACAAAACAGACAAACTGAAGTAAAACAAACAAAACAGGCAAACTGAAGTAAAACAAACAAAACAGGCAAAATTAAGTAAAACAAACAAAACAGGCAAAATTAAGTAAAACAAACAAACAAAACAGGCAAACTGAAGTAAAACAAACAAAACAGACAAAATTAAGTAAAACAAACAAACAAAACAGGCAAAATTAAGTAAAACAAACAAAACAGGCAAAATTAAGTAAAACAAACAAACAAAAACAACCTTATGTTAAAAATATCCCAGAGAAAATCTGAACTGAATATACTAATTTCTAGGATTTTCATGCTTGAGTGAAAAGCACTAAACTGCAGCTGTCAAAACTGTCACAGACATTACAAATTGTCTTAAATGCACTTAAAATATATCAGAAACTCTAGTAAACTTTGAACTCATCAGGTAAGTGTTCTCTTACTCAAAAAAATCAAGATTAGCACAACATATATACACATACAGTGCATACAGCACCTGTAAAATTATGCTTTTTCTTCCATGTTGTAAATGCTGCACACATGGTGAATGTAAATGACTGATTGACTGATCTTTATTTCCAAATGGTTGAGAATTGTGCACACAGCCCATCTGACATTCTGTCCTTTATCACACAATTTTGTCTCTCTACCAGACACTCAACAATTATGATGCGCATATACTAAACATTGACAACACTGAAGAAAATACAATAATATGAAGTAAATGATTACCTTTCACTCATATCTATGCACTCAATAAACTTGATCAGTGACTCACACTAAAAACTATCTGCCAAACAACTAATCAGGAAAGATAAATTAAAATAATCAGCAAAGTGCAAATAGTCTAAAATAACATGTCACTTCTGATCATGGAGGCATGTAGCTGACATCAAGTGGGTCCAAAAAAGGTTTGTAGTTAATGGCTTCTATAGATAAGACAGGGGCACTATGTGTTAGAATTTGACGTGCTAGAAATCTGTTTTTAAGACGTAGAATTCTGAGATGTCTGTGTTGATCTGTTGTCTGTGCATGATCTTTGTCATTAATAAGCTTACCACTCACTTCTGAAGTGAGAAAAGCCTCTTTATATTTGACACAGAGCAACAATCCTAGATTGTTGAGCGACAGTCTATCTGTGGTTGTATGTGTGATATGTAGTATGTCTTCCTAGTGGTCTTGATCAAAGAAGTGTATAATTTAGGCTTATCTGGTAAACTTTTCGTGCAATGAGTTTTGTTAGCCTGTGCACATGAGTGTTTCCAGTCAGATGTTGGTCTGTAGTGAGGCCCAGCATTTTGTGCTTGCTAATGTTTTCTATCTGTGATGTTACAGTACAGAGCTGTAGTGTTTTTTGCACATTCTGTAGTTTCCATCTTGTTATAAGCATTGTTTTTGTTTTGGCAGTGTTTATAATCATGCATTATTGTTGCTCCAATAACATTACTCATCTCAATCTGAAGAGTTGATTCTATGTTGATACAGTTGTAGCCACTGGTACAGGCTGTGCAGCTGGTAGCAAATAGGTCACAAAAAAAGAGTGTTTGAGATGTCGTGGAAGATCATTAATATAGATAGTAGATGGCCTAGAGTAGAGCCTTGTGTAACACTAGTATCAATTGCAGATGAATTTGATGGAGAGTTGTTACAGAATACTACCTGTTGCCTGTGAGATGATGCAATTAATTTTACTAGGTCAGAGTGCAGTCAATAAGTTTTTAGCCTTGTTACAAGAATTTGCGATAGTCAATCATATCAAATAAGTCAACAAAGACAGCACCACATAGTTTGTCATCATTTACACCTGCTAACCAGTCTTCTGTCATTTTAGTGAGAGCTATGTTGCAGGTCTAAAGCCTGACAGACAGTCTATGAGTAAACTGTTTTCTTGCACATGTCATGGAGTTATTTTGTAAATGTGTTTTTCCAGTGGTTTTGATAATGATAATAATATGGATATTGGTCTGTAGTAGGTAAGATTGCTGGACGAGCCAGATTTAAAGAGAGGATACATTTTTCAGTTCTGAAAGCTTCATGGAAATAGGATTTTGCAATGCACTGATTGTAGATGTATGTCAGTGTACCTGAAATGTCAGGTGCGGCATAATGTAATATTTTATTGCTAATTTTGTTAAGTCCAACAGTACATAAGGATGAGCAGTAACTGTAGATTTCACTGACTGTTAAGAATGGAATATTTAGCTGCTTTAATTCTGAACATCTACTATCAGTGAATGTTTGTAGCACATGTAATTTACAAATAGGAGTTAGTGTTGATTTTAAAGCATTAATTTCTTCCCTGAAATGAGAACTGAAATCTGTGCTAGTGTATACATGGTTACTGGCTTCAAAATCAAAGTCCTTTCTTTTATTTGTCAGGGTATTTATAGCTTTCCAAAGTGACCTATCATTTGATTTACTCTGTACTGAATTCCTAAAGTAATTTTTCTTCTGTCTTATTGAGCATTTAACTTTGCTCCTCAGATATTGAAAAGTACTTGATTCTGTGTGCCACTATGTAACTAGTTCTAGCCCTGGACAAGCTGAAAGTTGGTGCTAACAGTCTCATCAAAACAGCCATTGCTTTATTCAAAGAAATTCAAACTGACATCTTTAAATGTCTGAAGAAGAACAATGCATTTTCAGCTCGTAATATACACTGTAACTGTCTTTTCTATAAAATGTAGTTATGAATTATAAAAAACAGTCTACTTACAAATTTATTCCTTCCAAAAGTTTGGCTGCATTCAAGTTATTATCATTTAAAGCCTTTCCTAGAGCTTCAGAGCCAGTTAACTTTGCAACAACAGTAAGGACATTTTTTAAATGATCTGTACAGGACCTGTGAAGGAGATTAAATAATATCAAAATATTTATCAGAAAGCTGCAGCAAATAATAGGATTTTATAACTGTGTTGCAGGAAATAATGGTATCTTTGTCACTGTGTTGCAGTAAATAATAGGATCTTTATCACCACATTGCAGCAACCGCAAATAATGGGATCTCTGTCACTGTGTTGCAGCAAATAATAGGATCTTTGTCATTGTTGCAGCAAATAATAGGATCTTTGTCAATGTATTGCAGCATATAATAGGATCTTTGTCACTACTGCAGCAAATATTAGGATCTTTGTCACTGTGTTGCAGCAAATATTAGGATCTTTATCACTGTGTTGCAGCAAATATCAGGATCTTTGTCACTGTGTTGCAGCAAATAAGGGACCACTAAAGTGTGCTATGTTGGACCTTCATGATGCTGCAAAATAACTACAGCCCAAAACATTACGGATGAAAACATGATGTAGTGTGAATTACGAGAGAAATATCACAAATGTTTGATAAATACTGAGTCATCACTGATCAAGGTACAAACTTAGTTTCTGATGATGCTCCCTGTAATCACTTGATATACTGTAGTCTAACACAGGCTTTCTCAACAAGAACCATATGGCACCCAGGCAGCCATGACTAAAAGATGTAAACAACATTTTTCTACAGTCATGGAACTGGAGAAGCTATAAGCATACAAAACACTGAGAAACCCTAGTCTAATCAATAAGTTACATCATCATCTTCCCATTAACCAATAAAAGCTTCAAGTTATTGCTAATGTGATGTTACAATTATGTCACTTCACCCCATCTGATGTTTCATCAAAGGTGGCATCAGTTTTTATTATCTTCATAGTCAGAATGCCACCTGGACTTTATCAAGATGTAAGTTTTAAATAACAGCACATATAATGTTTTGATGATGTTCTCTTTATTTCTGTTTCTCTTGACTTAGTTTTAATGTCTAATGATTCCAAAGGCAACAAACAAATCATTAACATTATATTAAAAGGGAAATGAACAAAATTATGACAGAAATTACCTGTGTCTATCTGGGCACATTTTGTTTCCATTTTATATGTTCTTCATTTATATGTCCTCATCTTATTTTCCATCATTAGTTTCTACCCACTTTTCTCTTTTTTTGTAAAACTGAACCATACACCTCTAATTCATTACTAGAATAAGTTTTACTATAGTCATCATTTCTCTTATTGCTTACTAGTGGAAGGATATGCTCTTCTGTTTGCGACTGGCAAGGCCAGTAAACTGCCTTGATGACAGTTTCATTTCTCTTACTCACACCATCCCTACCGAAAGCAAAAAGATATGTTTGTGTGGTACTCTACTTGTAACATGCATAAAGGTACTTACGATGCATCACAAACAAGTGGGGTGTCCTTTAATTTCTGCAGCTGATTTGCTACATCATCTTTTTCATCTAATAACAAAATAATTTATTCAAGATGAAGAATTTAACAAGAAAACAACACTGAAACAACTGATTAAAATGCTTACCCTTTGACCTTCCTGCTCTTCAAAGCGTGAGCACTGTATACAATCAATGGCAAGGAACATTTTTATTTGTGATTTTTTTTTTCTCTTCACATTTTGGCTTTATAACTTCACTTTTGGCCAGCCTGGCTAGCTGAGTGGTTAGGTGCCTGGTCTACTAATCTGATAGTACCAAGTTCAATCCCAGCAGTGGGATTTTTCTATTACTACCACACCAAAAAGGCATCGGGGTTCACCCAGCCTCTAAAAATGGGTACCAGAGAAATCTGGTAAGGTAAATGTGTGATACTGACCACATCACACTTTGGGCCTAACACCATATCCCCCAATATGCTTCAATGGCATGGAAACAGGAATGTTACCCCCCTTCCCATTAAACGTCAAGAGAATTTAGAGAAGGCTGTCTTGGAAGGGTACATAATGCGAAAAAGAAAGAGGAAGACCAAGGCGAAGATGGCTGCAAGACATCATTGATAATCTGCAAATGGATGCATCAGCAGCAGGCCATCTTGCTTACAACCGTGAGACCTACATGAGAGCTGTTAGGGAGCCAAAGTTCCACAAGGATGACTGAATGACTGAGCCCCCCCCCCCCCCCCCCCCCCCCCCCACCACTCAACCTTTTTTTTTTGGTTTCACTTTTGGCATTTTAGTTTTGTCGCTGCAGTATATAATTTACAACAAATAATACTGCAACATTTACACAATGCATAGTCCACTCTACACCATTCTATTTAAACACTTTTCTTTTTCTTCTTTCAGTAAGCAAACTATCAAATCTCTCACACGCCATCGCTACAAATATGAGCTTAAAAAAAAAAAAAAGCTCAAAAGCATGATCATTTACACTACTGATACTGTTAACAGTAGAAGCAGCAACTCTAGCTGGAGAAGTGATAGCATTGACCGAAGCTGCAACTCTAGGTGTGGAAGTGATAGTACTGATAGAAGCAGCAACTTTAGCTGGAGAAGTGATAGTACTGACAGAAGCAGCAACTTTAGCTGGAGAAGTGATAGTACTGACAGAAGCAGCAACTTTAGTTGGAGAAGTGACAGTACTGACAGAAGCTGCAACTCTAGGTGTGGAAGTGATAGTACTGACAGAAGCAGCAACTCTAGGTGTGGAAGTGATAGTACTGACAGAAGCAGCAACTCTAGGTGTGGAAGTGATAGTATTGACAGAAGCAGCAACTCTAGCTGGAGAAGTGATAGTACTGACCGAAGCTGCAACTCTAGGTGTGGAAGTGATAGTACTGACAGAAGCAGCAACTCTAGGTGTGGAAGTGATAGTACTGACAAAGCAGCAACTCTAGCTGGAGAAGTGATAGTACTGACCGAAGCTGCAACTCTAGGTGTGGAAGTGATAGTGCTGACAGAAGCAGCAACTCTAGGTGTGGAAGTGATAGTACTGACAAAGCAGCAACTCTAGCTGGAGAAGTGATAGTACTGACCGAAGCTGCAACTCTAGGTGTGGAAGTGATAGTGCTGACAGAAGCAGCAACTCTAGGTGTGGAAGTGATAGTACCGACAGAAGCAGCAACTCTAGGTGTGGAAGTGATAGTACTGACAGAAGCTGCAACTCTAGGTGTGGAAGTGATAGTACTGACAGAAGCAGCAACTCTAGCTGGAGAAGTGATAGTACTGACCGAAGCTGCATCTCTAGGTGTGGAAGTGATAGTACTGATAGAAGCAGCAACTTTAGCTGGAGAAGTGATAGTACTGACAGAAGCAGCAACTTTAGCTGGAGAAGTGATAGTACTGACAGAATCTGCAACTCTAGGTGTGGAAGTGATAGTACTGACAGAAGCAGCAACTCTGGGTGTGGAAGTGATAGTACTGACAGAAGCAGCAACTCTAGGCGTCGAAGTGATAGTACTGGAACTGTATTTAATTCACCAGACAAAAGTTTAGCTTGTTAACATTAAGATAAAGAAAAAAAAATCATGTACGTTTTGCAGTTTCCACAGCCTTCTTTTGTTCCTCAAGACTGGCACTGCACTCATTCTGGAAAAAAAAAAGAAAGTATATAGTAGCAACACTGATGAAGTACACACTCATAATACTGAGAACAATAACTTTGTTTTATGTTTGCTGGCCATGACACATCAAGTGCTTAGCATGGTCAATTCTTATCCTACCAATAGCAGCAGAAATAGATTTTTTCAAACAATTAAGAATAAAATAACTGTAGTCACAAGGTTTTGTTCAGCGGTTGTGACTCTATAATTAGAAACTGTCATAAATTATAAAAATATGCATCACACATACAAAAACCAATGTGGTTTTGTGTGCTGTAAAGTAAGATCTGAGTTAACTTAGTAATATAATGCTACTGCAACGATATTTAGATATTTTTTTGTCCAACAGCATCACCATCAGTACCAAGGGTTAAGTTACTGTGTCATGGCACCAAGATGACAGATTGAAATACTAACCCTGCACATGTAACAACTCCCCCCCCCACCCACCATACTAACCCTGCACATGTAACACCTCCCCCCCCACCCACCATACTAACCCTGCACATGTAACAACTCCCCCCCCCACCCACCATACTAACCCTGCACATGTAACAACTCCCCCCCCCACCCACCATACTAACCCTGCACATGTAACAACTCCCCCCCCACCCACCATACTAACCCTGCACATGTAACAACTCCCCCCCCACCATACTAACCCTGCACATGTAACAACTCCCCCCCACCCACCATACTAACCCTGCACATGTAACAACTCCCCCCCACCCACCATACTAACCCTGCACATGTAACAACTCCCCCACACCCACCATACTAACCCTGCACATGTAACAACTCCCCCCCACCCACCATACTAACCCTGCACATGTAACAACTCCCCCCCCACCATACTAACCCTGCACATGTAACAACTCCCCCCCCCATACTAACCCTGCACATGTAACAACTCCCCCCCACCCACCATACTAACCCTGCACATGTAACAACTCCCCCCCCCCCCATACTAACCCTGCACATGTAACAACTCCCCCCCACCCACCATACTAACCCTGCACATGTAACAACTCCCCCCCACCCACATACTAACCCTGCACATGTAACAACTCCCCCCCACCCACCATACTAACCCTGCACATGTAACAACTCCCTCCCACCCACCATACTAACCCTGCACATGTAACAACTCCCCCCCCACCCACCATACTAACCCTGCACATGTAACAACTCCCCCCCCCACCATACTAACCCTGCACATGTAACAACTCACCCCCCCCCCCCCCACCCACCATACTAACCCTGCACATGTAACAACTCCCCCCCACCCACCATACTAACCCTGCACATGTAACAACTCCCCCCCCACCCACCATACTAACCCTGCACATGTAACAACTCCCCCCCACCCACCATACTAACCCTGCACATGTAACAACTCCCCCCCACCCACCATACTAACCCTGCACATGTAACAACCCCCCCACCCACCCCCCACAGAGATTGAACTTTTGACTAAGGTTGGATTTGAATAATTTGAAATGAAGGATATGAATACAACACTGCTTACTACAGACAATATTTTCCAAATTTCTGAGTTTTCAAAGACTCAAAAAATTTTTGTGTATCATCGCATCAGACAGTTTTGTTCTCTCTCTGTTTTCTTTCCCCTTGTATTCTGTTCATCGCTCTACTGCTACGATGTTTTGCACATTCCACCCTTCTCGTTACATGTCCATTTAACACTGACTGTACACTTCTCAAAGTGTAAACTAAATTTGTCTTCACACTAACTTCATCCAATATTTGATATTCTTCAAGAGTTATTTCAGTTATTATACTTTTCACATTTCTTTGATATTTGTCCATACTGTAGAAGTAACTGACCCTCAATTACAGCTGTCTGAACAGTAAAGAACATGTTAAAATGCAAAATTTACCTAACAATTTTGAAGCATGACTTGCAAAAAAAGTTTGTTATCAGTATCTGCTGTTTCAGCTAGTACCTTAATATTGTGAATACATCAACTTCTACTCACAAATTCTAAAACTGAACCCTAAACCAAAATGACGCAGTCAAAAATATGAGGCTCTGATATCTGTTCCGGTTCCTTCAATTCGGTTGTAAAATTGACTGTCTGATATGCTCTTATTTGGGACTTATTATCATCATCATCATCATCATGTGCTGTGCCGACTGGCGTTGGCTATTATGCTTCTCCAGAGTACACGATCCTTCATGCAGGCCATCAGCTCAGTTGGTGATCTTCTCTCACACCATCCCGTCAGACTGTCCAGTATCATTTCTCTTGGTCTTCCTCTTGATCTTCTTCCTTCTATTTTTCATGCTGTTATAATATTTTCAATGCCCCCTCTTCTCATTGCATGTCCTATGAAAGTACACTGTCTCTCTCTTATTTTTTTTTTTTTTGACAAGATTTTTTGTCTCTCCAGCTCTTCTCATACATTCTTCATTAGTTATTTTTGCTCTCCAGGCAATTCTCAACATTCTTTTAATAAACCACATTTCTGCTGCTTCCAATGATTTTTGTGCAGACCTGCCTATTGTCCATGATTCACTTCCATATAACAAGATAGGTTCAATATACCATTTTAGGACTCGTTTTCTAACATTCATTGATAAAGATGTATTAGCTAATATGTTTCTCATTCTCTGAAATGCAGTCTTTGCTTGGCCTATTCTGTTCCTAATTTCTGTTCTGCATTTCCCATTATTACTGCTCCAAGGTATTTGAATTTCTGTGCCTGCTTTAGAATAGTTCCACTTAATTTTATACTGCATGCTGGTGGATTCTGTTTCTTAGATATAACCATAGTCTCTGTCTTTTTTTATGTTCAAAGTAAGTACTTTCTGTTCACTTTCTTTGGCAACTTTATCCAAGAGATTTTGCAGGTCTTGTTGGTTTTCAGCTATCAGTACTGTGTCGTCAGCATACCGAAAGTTGTTAATATTGTATCCTCCAATTTTTATACCTGGTTCTGTTATGATCACTCTTAGAATATTCTCGCTGTACAGAGAAAAAAGGTCTGGAAATAGTATACATCCTTGTCGCACTCCTTGTTTTATAGGTTGATATTTTCCAGTTTATTTTCAACTCGAATTGCTGCTTCTTGCTGCCAGTATAGATGTTTTACAATCCTCAGGTCTTTACCGTCTATATTGATGTCTTCAAGCATTTTAATAATCTCATCGTGTTTCACCTTGTCTAATGCCTTGATGTAATCAATGAAGCATAAGTAGAGATCTTTCTGTACTTCTAAAGCTCTTTCTGTTAGTGTTCGTAAAGCATAATTGGCATTGTGTGCTCCCTTTACTTCAACAAATCCAAACTGTTCATCTGCTATATCCATTTTTATCTTTTTTCTTGTTCTTCTCATAACAATTCTCAAAAGTAGCTTTGTTATGTGACATGAGAGGCTGATAGTCCTGTAGTCCTCACATTTCTTTGCACCTGGTTTCTTTAGTAGTGCTATAAATGTGGATTTAAGCAGGTCACTGGGCATATAACCACTGTTGTAAATGTCATTCAGTAACTTGGTTATTATTTTTATTCCTGTCTCCTCTAGTGCCTCTATCTCTTCTATTGTTATATTATCAGGCCCAGTTGCTTTTCCTTTCTTCATGTGATTGATGGCATCTATGATTTCATCTTCAAGTATTGGTGGTCCATTACAGTTTTCAGTATCTGGTGTTAATTCTGGTCTTTCTCCTCCATACAGCTCACCGATGTACTCTGTCCACAATGTCTTCTTTTCCCATTAACATTTTACCTTCTTTTGATTTCAGGCATCCTATGGCATATTTTATCTTCCTGCCTGTGAGTTCACTAATTCGTTTGTGCATGTTTTTGCTGTCTTTATTATAAGAGTCCTCTATTTGTCTGCACTGTTCATTTAACCACACTTCCTTTGCTTCTCTGTATTTGCATCTTATTTTCAAAATTTATCTTGCTATATTTTTCTTGGTTATTTTTACTCCTCCTTCTCCTGTCCATCAGTCCTAGGATGTTATCTGTCATCCATTTATTCTTGGGGGCTTCTTTTTTTGGTGGTATTATCTCCTTAACAGGTTGGTGGATAGAATCTCTTAACACCGCCCATTGTTCATCTATACTATTTATCTTTGTTATAGCATTGTATCTATCTGTTATAATAACTTTATTGTTCTCGCAGATCTTGGTCATTTTTAACTCTTTCCGTGCCAGGCATAAATTTTTTTACACTTCCGGTATACCCGTTGCTTACCAACGATCAAAAAATCAATCATAGTTTGTTTCAATAAAAGAACTGGTGTAACATTTAGATTGTACATATTTCATCCACGTTTCCAGTGACACTTTTCAAAATGGTGAAAGAGTCCTTAGATACGAGCGATGCCGAGTGAGAAAAAAGAAGAGAAACATGGAAAATTTTCAATTTTTGATGATGTAAATAGGGGTATGGACATGGCCTGTGACCACCCCACTACTTTTGAATGTATCCCAAGTAGATCTAGACATATTAGACGACTGGAGAAGTAGTTAGGAGGTTATTTATGACATTAATTTAGTGAGAATGCAACACAGAATCAGAATATGAGATCGACAAGTAGATCTAGACATCTCAGATGGTAAGTAGTGCAGATCTAGACCTAGCCGATGGTGAGCTGGGCACAATCATTGTCTAAAAACATCACACTACTTCTTTTTTCCTAAAAAACTCTGCATTTATGAAATTCTCATACATTTAGTTATACTTTGAAACATAAGTACACGGAAGTACATGTAAATACTGTTTTCCATTCCATTTTACAACTATACCCCCAACATATCAAGACCTGTGCTTTTACTCTGCTAAGCAACTGAACGTCCGCTTTTCTTCCTGTGGCACAGGAGTTCTGTATTCAGTTTGATGTTTCTCATTTTTCTGCACGCTTTCTTTAGCTTTATTCTAATTTTTCCACATAGTGGGTCATGGTCACTATTACCGTCTGCTCCTGGCATGGTTTCTGTTGTCAGTAATGCATTCTGGAATCGTTTATTAATATACAGTCTATCTTGTTAAAAGTCTTTTAGTCTGGGCTGCACCTCGTTGCCAGTCTTTGGGGATGTTGCTTAAATCAGGTGTTTCCTACAACCATGCTGTGTATTTTTGCCCATTCAATTAATTTACTACCTCTGTCATTCCTCTCCCCCAGTCCATAGCCACCAATGACTGAAGTTCTTACTTTGCCAACTTTGGCATTAAAATCTCCCATGACTATAGTAACTTCATGTGACTTTGTGTGTTTCAGTGCGGTGTCTATGTCATTATAAAATAGCTGTACATCTTCTTCTGAACTATCAGATGTTGGAGCATACACTTGTATCATATTTATGTTTATTGGTCGCCCTTTGAGTTGGGCTAGCAGGACTCGGTCCAAGATGTATAAACTAGGAAAAAAGTAGGAGCAGCTTTATTATTTAACAATAACATGCTTGTGAGGTTTTGGCGGAGCCTTCTTCAAATAAAAACAAACAGGACGAAGAATCAGAGAGAGGAGAAAAAGTATAGATTCACATCAAGCTTATGTAAATGAAATAACAAAAAAAAAATGGAAAAAAAAATTAATGAAAAATTGTAGCTGAATGAAAACTTATCTCAGTCCTTGTAAAGACACAAAATTACCGCTTGTGCGGATTCAAAAGCATAAACAATGTGTCCGTTACCATGGTTATAACGCGTTCGTGCTGAAAGGTGCAAAATAGTGCATGGTTGAGTGTAGAAAATGTTAACAGACAAGGGACGCACACAGAACGAGCAGAGAATTATACAAAGAACATGGATGACTGGAGAGTCAATATCCGTGGAAAGTTCTCGGTCCTACAATTATCCTTGCTGTTTGTTCGTCAAATATTACTCCTACTCCTCGTTCATGTTTCTCACTTCCTAAATATATTATTCATTTGGGAAAAAAAAAATTCTTACCGCTTGTTTTTGGATCTTCTCAATCTCGGGCTTTTGGTTACTCAATTCAGTTTTCAATTTTGCCAGCTCCGAATCTTTATTTGTTACTGATTCTTGAACTTGGCGAAGTTTTTCTTGTGCTTCTGTTAATTCTTCACGTGCTTTGGCTAGTTTCTTTTCTGTTTCAAAGTGTAAAGCATCTACGTCCTTCTTTTGCACTTTCACACTGTCAAGCTGGAATACTAACTCGGCGTTTGAAGTGGACAGTGCATAGTAGTTGTAGCCTAGGAATCCCAGAAGAAGTAACAAACCAATTAAGATAAAAGGTGGTGTTCGGCCAGGAGTTCTGGTGGTGCTTGTTTTATTACTGGCTGCCATGATCTAACAAATGCGATGTTCTACTACTACAACTCTGATCACAACTTCCCTCTATTCCTTCTTCCTTTGGTGTCCGAACAGAAATGTATACAAGGTTGCTAAGTCAGAGAGTTTTATTTACTATTAAAACGCCTTTTCTACATTATAAATCTATATTTTAAACGACAGCTATTCTGACACAAGCATTAAATAATTATTTTAAACTGACAGCCATAGAGAATTTATCTTAATTGACGGAAAACGTTCCCAAAACTCAAAATAGTGCGCTAGAGTTGGCAACACTTATCTCAAAGACAAGAATGGCAGCCTGGCAACTGCCAGTAGACGTGGCAGTAGTCGGATTTTTAAACAATTTGTTTTTACAAATAAATCATCAAAAAATGTTTCCTTTTTTTTTCAAAAGTGTGTGAATTTTACAATATTTTTGCTTTTATTTTTCATATACATATTTTTTTCTACTCTTTTGGACTTTACTTGATTTCTAATGACCTAAAAATAAAAAATATTAGTTTTCATTTGTTTTTTTTAATTTTATTTTCAAATCGTTAACCTGTCTACGTGTATATATTTATAACTGTTACTCAGAGACAAGGGAAATAAGATGAAGAGGGGAAGCTAAATTAAAAGTTGGCAGGAGCTTCATTTCATAAGTATTTTTCGTCACTAGTAGGCCCAATGAGAAATGGGCCCTGCCGGCGTATCGCTTCGGGGTCTGGATGGCTCCTTGTCTTATGGGGACCTATAGTGGATGAGAACAAATTGGCTAATCAAAAGGGCGGGGTAGAGAAGTCTTGCACCGCCTCATAAAATTTATCTCGGAGACCCTAGCTACTAGCATTAAGTTCCCGCCAACGTTGAATCTGAATAAATTTCCTGTTCCTGCTTTGCTACTCAGCTATTTTTATGGAAAGCTTTAAGTAATCTATAGGGCTACGTGCAAACAGATTTTTTTTTAAAGCTGGTGGAGTTTTTAATAAAAACCGGCTCTTATGCTCATGTATATGGACGGATTAAAGTTTTTTAAAAAACGTTATGGTATAACTTTATTTTATGTAAAATAAATCTGCCGCGTTTCGAAACATATTTCCTTTGTGAAAGCTGCACGATGGACATGTACTTGCCATAATCAGTTATGTCTGCCATTCTGCCAAACCAGTTACCAATATTTATACACAGAAGTCAGAAACGTTAGTTTTCTTTACATATAAACGCTCGTGGATGAAACAAAAACACGGGAACGGGCTTTTTTTTTCTCTTTTTTTTTTAAACAGACGTAGACAACAATCAACTTTGAAACTTCTAAAATCAAAATATGTAAATATGAGGATAAAAATTCTACATTTTAAAATTATTTTTTATTTTTATTTTATATTAGTATTATTATTTTACTTTGTTTTCTCCCAGTTACAACGCGGCAACACATCATTTATTCTGATATATAACCTTCGGACGCAAAAAAATATTTCATAAACACTATTTATGTTTGTTACTAAAATATAGCGTCAATGTATTGAATGAAAATAAAGATTGTGCTTTCAAATGCATACTTGTGATATTATGTGGGTTATCGATTGATTGATAGTTCTTAATTAAAAACGATTTGGCATATTAGTTACTAGTGAGGACATGCAATGCTTGTGAACCATGTAAGTGACCTGGGTTCTATTCCCATCTTCCACTGACATGAGTCATTTAAATGTCTTTGTTTAAAAAGAATAATAAGACAAATCATAATTTGTTTTTAAGAGAAAATAGGTAGAAGTAATATTCGTCGTCATCACGAGTCCTCGTCTGGACCAGAAGTATATAAGTGAGAAACAAAACAAAGCTTCATCCACCCTCATCTTGGTCAAAAATGTTATCTCCCTTCCATTATACCTGTAACACATGATTAGTTCGTGTACAAGTATATAAAACATTTCGTTATACCTGGCTCTACGTGAAAGGCTTGTGTCCATGTGCTCAAGCGTACGATTTGTCTTTTCTCTACCAAAGGAGTCCATTGTTAGTCTCGGGAATATTTTTCCCCATCAAACTAGCTACGTGACTAAATGTCTACTTTTTTTTTCGTCTTATGCCGGTTATTTCCATTTGTTTATGAATTTCCTACTTTTTAAATCACCATCGCCAGGGTAACCCCGATATGAAAATACTCGTGCCTTACGCTAAAACAAAACAAATCATCATCATCATCATCATGTGCCGTGCCGACTGGTGTTGGCTATTATGCTTCTCCAGAGTACACGATCCTTCATGCAGGCCATCAGTTCAGTTGGTGATCTCCTCTCATACCATCCCGTCAGACTGTCCAGTATCATTTCTCTTGGTCTTCCTCTTGATCTTCTTCCTTCTATTTTTCCTGTTGTTATAATATTTTCAATGCCCCCTCTTCTCATTGCATGTCCTATGAAAGTACATTGTCTCTCTCTTATCTTTTTGACAAGGTTTTTTGTCTCTCCAGCTCTTCTCATACATTCTTTATTAGTTATTTTTGCTGTCCAGGGGATTCGCAACATTCTTCTAATAAACCACATTTCTGCTGCTTCCAATGATTTTTGTGCAGGCTTGCCTATTGTCCATGATTCACTTCCATATAACAAGATAGGTTCAATATAGCATTTTAAAACAAAACAATATAGCATTTTAAAACAAAACAAAACAAAACAAAAAAACACAACTTCAAGCAAGCATTTTATTTTCCTTCGTAATTTTAAATATTTCTACCCCCCCCCCCCCCCCCCCATAAACTAAACGCTATCTATAATGCTCCAGTTTTGTTTCAAGAGTGTAGATTTTGAATTTTCAAAGAAAAAGTAGTGTTTCGTTGCTAATTTTTTTTTTAATGTTCTGCTTTATTTTCATTTATGAAATGCTCTCTGCTCGTTTAACCATTCCCGTTGAATAATGGGTGTTAACATTAAATAGAAAAAATGGACTAAGTGACTAGGACAGCTCTCTCATGTTTATAAATTCGGCAGTTGATAATTCTGTGCTCTCCCGTCAGTTCTGGTCAATGTTTAACAAGATGAACATTTTAATTGATGGCTGATACGTTTAAATTTGAAAAAAAAAAACCAGTTTAACATTTAGAAAATCAACAACGGAATTAGAAACATAAACAGTCAGTAAAAGCGGCAAGTGCACAAGACGCTCGAACAAACCGGATTTCCGCTAATCGCAAGTGACAAAAAAAAAAAAAAATTAGCGGTAGTTTGATATCGAAAAATTGGCGAATTACTTTGCGAGCCCTATGTGACGTTTAACGGCACGGGAAGGATATAAGATATATATAAGTTTGATATCCGCGCTATGGGCTGTTGCGACAGTAATATCCGTTCTATTGCCAGTTTTCTAGGTCGTCCTATTGATTTTTTTTTAACTGGAACATGTTAAAGATTTGATTACGTCACATCAGGTACAACAAAATCGAAAACGAGTTTGGGAAATCAGGAAAAAGTACTCTGCTCCAAAAAAAAAAAAAAGACATGGAAGGTCGGCGTTACTGCCTGTTGGCACGGGAAGAGTTAGGTAATTTTCAGGGGATGACGATAAACAAGTCCACAAACACACTGTCAGAATCCAAACATGTCTTCACGTACCACGTAGAGTAAATCTAACACTGTAAGATTAGACAGTTGTGGGGGTGTGAGGGGTTTGAGATAAAAAGAAAAGTGGGGCGGGGTGAGGGTAGGGGGAAAGAAACTGGGAAACAAAAATCCCCGAATTTTGCCAACCAAAGGAACCAAAAGTATTCTTTTCTTTTAAGTTAAAAGAATTTTAAAATTTATGACCTTCTCAGTTTTAAAACCTGTTCGGTTTTTTTTTAACATTAGATTTCGATGTTGATTTTTTAAAAAATAAGTTCTATTTTCTGCCACATTTGTGTGATACTTTAGGGTGGAAAAAAAAAAGAAGAAAAATATCATGAAAGATGATACTGGACCGTAGATGACAGAAGAAAACAGTTAACCAGCACAGGAAAGTTCTACGCTCTGCTTCTTTTGTATATGTGTGTGTGTGTGCATGTGTATTCATCTTGTTTCAAAATCATCTTATCTTATATCCTGCCCGTGCCGTTAAACGCCACATAGGGCTCGCAAGGTAGTTCGCCAATTTTTCCTGTTTTCGGCGAGTCTTTTCAACTTCATCAAGGGATTTTATGCCAAAATCATCACCTCTTATTTATTTATGTTTATAGCTTTCGTCTTTTGAATATCACCAATAAATTGCCGTTTATATATGTAAATTTCCACAGATCTGTCTCCCACAAAGCGTGTATTTGTTCTGGTGTTTATCTGCAGTGTCTTGTCCTACTGATCTACTTGCAAGTCCATTTTCTTCTGTCAGTTTTGATCACTTTCTTACTGAACTGACCTGAGAGTAGGAACTGCTTCTTCTAACAAGAATATTTAAGACGTTAACTTCAGGAGAAAAGGGAAGGGGTGGGGGTGTCGTTTTGAGACCTAGGCCGTGTATTTCATTTGTCATTTAGTACTCGTAGTTCGACTGCTCTTTAGAAAGTGCATCGTTCTGGCCTATACATTGTCTTGAAAGACGCGTACTGATAACCCACTGATTAAAATGAAACAAATTAATAGTTTAATTACATGCATTCTTGTCTTTGTTAAATTCATACAGAGTTATTAACCTGCCGATATGCGTTGACGATCATGCTTCTGCATTTTAAGTAGTGCTTAATACTTTTGTCATTCTCATTTGTCATTCTCTTCTTGTGCTACCTGTACCACTTAGTCAACCAAATATTTGTCTTCACGACCCTAAAAGGAAACGTTTTCCAGTGATTCCTAGAAACTTCTGTCCTTTCATGGCATGTTCAGAAACTTTCAATTGTCCCTTTAATATGGTTTCAGTTATTTTTCTATGTTATACTATGTTGAACTTTGTTTATCCTGCCTGTCAAGGTATTGTTGCTGATCAGGGTGTATGTTGCTGACCAATGTATATGTTATTGATAAGGATATTTGATGGTGATTATGGTGTCTGTTGCATCTTTCTCCTAAATCATTTCTTTATTGCTTCTGTCTCTCTCTCTCTCTCTTTGTACTAAATCAAGTGTGGGAAGAATGTAAGATGGAGTGATGGAGGGCAGAATGTAAGAACAAAGATTATTCATTCATTCATTCATTCTCTCTCTCTTTCTCTCTCTCTCTCTCTCTCTCTCTCTCTCTGAGCCTTAAGTGCCCAGGGCACATGAGGCTTTCGCAAGGGTTTTCCACAAATGCCTGTTGGCAGTAATATACAGGCTGTCAATTCGCTACTCCTGTAAATTGTAACTAGAGTGCCCTTCACATAAATTTCTTTAGTTTTCACATCTCGCCATGCTTTGTTTTAACTTTTGACAAACCACTCCGCATGCGTTTTATGATTCACTGTGTCCATTTACTCTATAATTCGATGTTGATTAGGCATTGTTCTGTCCTTATTTTTTTTTCTATCCAAACAGACATTGCTAAATGGTACAGCAAGATTATAAGATAATACGAGACTGAGTTGTCTCGTGTACAAATAATAATAATTTTATTGAAAGACGACGATGCGTAGGCCACGCACGTATGAACAGAATATCACTCACAAAGATGATCAAGAGGATAGGTAGGTCACAGTTAGGAGACAGAAGAACCGTCACAAAGAAGATCATGAGAGCATAGATAGACAGCACAGTGAGGAAAGTCCCTTGGTATCATTAGCCGTTGTTAGTGAAATCTCTAAAGAGATGAGGAAATAAGACTTGGATCTCTGACAAAATTAAGGAGATAACTGAAGAGAGAGAGAGCGCGCCATTATGTGGTCAAATCAACATGGATGCGTCTTCTCGGATTGGACGTTATGGGCTCTGACTCCACTTTCGTCATCGCGTCCATTAGTTAGTATTTTTACCTCTAGTACGAAATACATACAACTCAAAGGAGAGATGGAACACTAACTGACTTGAGTTCGATGGTTATAGCATCCTACAGTTGTTCTGAGGAACACAAACTCACGAGTCTGTTCTTTCACTCTAATGACCGACGTCGACTGCCACATGAAAAGTCCTTGAATTACTGTGCTGCATCCAAAACTTAAAAGATTTGTATGTAGAAGCACCTTATAATGATGATAGTTTAAGTCTTTCAGTATCTAAATAATGGTTCTCCTACATTTACAGCTGTCTTTTAGAACAGTGGTTCCCACACCTTTTCTGGTTACCGCCCGAGAACAAGCCACATTCCCAGCGCCCTCGAAAATTATTTCCACTTGGTTAACTCTGATGCCAGCGTCGGCGTACAGGTCATTAAATTATTTTGCTGCACGAAAGTAACGTTTTTTTTTTCTTGGTAAGCCATTTCATCACGGCCCCCTGGATTATCACGCTGCGACCAGGAGAGGGCGGTACCGCCCACAGTGGAGACCATCATTCTAGAAACTTTAAATCCGTTTTTTTTAACCTTTGAACAGTTTTTAACTCTTTATCATCCGGTTTAATATTGCAAGTATATAACCCTTCAACATCCGATTTAAAAATATAAGCACATATATTAAAATATAGTAAATGCATCAAGTTCATTAGGCAACTGTAGTCAATATTTTTAGTCCTTCATATATTCTGCTTACTACATGCACTAATATATATCTACAGACTCACAAAATGACAACTCAGAGAATTATCTTGCTACGGGAGATTAATAATGTTAGTGAGCTCCCCCTACTTTTTTTTTAAAAAGAGGCACTCTCTTCCAACATACTCTCAGACCCGCATGAGAATTTTGTGTGCGAGAGTGTGCATGTGTGGGTGCGTGTGAGTGTGAGTATATGTGAGTGTGTTCGTGTGTTCGTGTGAGTGTGTGTGTGTTTGTGTGTGTGGTTTTTTTTTAATTCATATCGTTCTCTGCGCCCTCTGGATATCTGAACTTTCGTTAAAAAAAAGTTTGTAAGATAAAATTCGCTCGAAAAGAACATTTTCATTAAAGATTTATTTCTGGTTGGTTAAAAAAAAACAACAGAAAATTATTATTATTATTTATTTATTTTTACTATTCACCTCAAAACATGGTGACAAAGTTCAAGGGCTCTCCACTAGAATGAGTTCACGCAATAAATCTCGCCTTCTCATTGGCTGAAAAAAAAAACAAATCACGCGCCTCAATAACCGGCGAACGTGTTTTCCTTAGTCATAGACAAACGTGACGTGGTCACTTCAAGGCGAGTTACAACGTACTCCACGATTTAGTTCTGCAAACATATCCTGTTCTAAAAACTAAAGTGGATATAAATAATTAATTTAAAATATTTTATCATCACTTTAAGTTCAAATTAATTTCCGGAATAGGTTTTGCTCTGATGTGACAAGTATTAATAGGAGCTTTTTTTTTCGGAATGTTACAAATGCTTCTAATTATAGATAACACAGGGAAGACCCCTTTTATAAGACAAAGAATGGGATTATTTTTCAGACAAGCTCTCCATTAAAACTATTAATCAGAAAAACTGAAAAATTCACTACAGCTGCTGTTCTTGTAATGTCTGCCTTTATGCTGTAAATCAGACTGACAGACAGGTAGATGGATCCAGGCACTGTTGGTAATTCGTACACGAGAAAGACTAGGCATTACACCAGCAGAGATACGAGAATTAACACACACAAAAAAAGGTCGTGTTAAAAGAAGCGAGGAGAAAATAGAAGGGCTTGCTTCAAAATCTTTCGCCGGTGCTAAGTGGCATTACCGCATCACACAAAAGCGCCATCGTGGCATAACCGTCAAATTTCAGCTATTTTAGTGTCCAAGTGAAGAACAAAGAGTAAAGCTAGCTTAGTCCTCACTAGAGCCAGTCCTTGTGTACAATGAGTGAACATAAAACACATTCACACACCCAAGCAGAATTCATGACAGACAGATGGACGCTACTCCGATGGTGATGAAACGCCCTTTAATTCATCAAGGCTGGGGGATGATGATGAGGAGGTGGAGGAGGATGAGGTAATTATGTCATGCACTCCAGAGGTTGCTAGAAAGGTTCTTTTTTGTGTAAACAAACCTCTTCAAACACTTCACTCTTACTGTAGTATGATTTTAAAGAAAGATAAATACCCAAAAATGTGTATCATTTGCAAGATAATGACACGACGCTGAAATTCGGGTCGAGGGAACCCCTAACAAGAATAACTTTCTATTAATAGATGAAGTCCGAGTCGTGTCGTTTGGAGTACTGCTTAAGAGTCATGCGAACCAAGAAGGGAAACCCGGCAGATAAAAATAGTCCTTACCACCCAACATTGCACGTTGTTATGTTAAGCGCACCAGTGGTGGATTAACTTTTGCACTGAATAGGCCTATATGCCCGGTAGAAGAGTGGCGGAGTGAGGTGGTGGGGCAGATTCAAAGGGAAAAAACCCTGAAAATACAAATTATTGTTTGAAGTGACGATCATTTATGACTATTACTACTCACTTGCGCAGTTGTTCAAAAGAAAGGAACGTATACCTGTTGTGTTCGGGGTATGTGTAATAGTAGTAATATAGTAATAGTGATCACAAGTCGGGGGAATCAGTGCTGTCTATCAGGAGAACAACGGGATAGATCGAGGAGGCCGGAGTCCGTACTACTTTTAGTCTAGAAGACTGAGAAATATTTAATCCAGCACTGCCCCGCACCAATCCAGCACTGCCCCGCACCAATCCAGCACTGCCCCGCACCAATCTAGCACTGCCCAGCACCAGTCCAACACTGCCCAGCACCAATCCAACACTGCCCAGCACCAATCCAGCACTGCCCCGCACCAATCCAGCACTGCCCAGCACCAATCGCCTTCTTTTATTTTGTTGGTAATCAAGGACTACTGTGTGTGTTCACAACGAGCCTTACCCATAGTTTTGGAAAAGAGTTGTACAGCCTCCAACTACAAAAAATGTCAGACTAATTTAAACACCAAAGTGCATTATTTACCGTTCTCTTGTAAATGGCTTCTTCTTCTTCTTTTTGAAACTGTGAACCCCCCCCCCCCCCCCACACGGTTCTGTAATCTCTTCTTTTCTCCATGGGATGTAATCTCTTCTTTTCTCCATGGGAATGTAATCTCTTCTTTTCTCCATGGGATGTAATCTCTTCTTTTCTCCATGGGAATGTAATCTCTTCTTTTCTCCATGGGAATGTAATCTCTTCTTTTCTCCATGGGAATGTAATCTCTTCTTTTCTCCATGGGATGTAATCTCTTCTTTTCTCCATGGCAATGTAATCTCTTCTTTTCTCCATGGGATGTAATCTCTTCTTTTCTCCATGGGAATGTAATCTCTTCTTTTCTCCATGGGATGTAATCTCTTCTTTTCTCCATGGGAATGTAATCTCTTCTTTTCTCCATGGGAATGTAATCTCTTCTTTTCTCCATGGGAATGTAATCTCTTCTTTTCTCCATGGGATGTAATCTCTTCTTTTCTCCATGGCAATGTAATCTCTTCTTTTCTCCATGGGATGTAATCTCTTCTTTTGTCCATGGGAATGTAATCTCTTCTTTTCTCCATGGGAATGTGATCCATGGGAATGTAATCTCTTCTTTTGTTCATGGCAATGTAATCTCTTCTTTTGTCCATGGGAATGTAATCTCTTCTTTTGTCCATGGGAATGTAATCTCTTCTTTTGTCCATGGGAATGTAATCTCTTCTTTTCTCCATCGGAATGTGATCTCTTCTTTTCTCTATGGGAATGTAATCTCTTCTTTTCTCCATGGGAATGTAATCTCTTCTTTTGTCCATGGGAATGTAATCGCTTCTTTTCTCCATGGGAATGTAATCTCTTCTTTTCTCTTGGGACTGTGGTATCTTTTTATTTTCTTCATGGGACTGTGATTTCTTGTTCTTTTCCACATGGGGCTGTGATCTCTTGTTCTTTTCCACATGGATCTGTGATCTCTTGTTCTTTTCCACATGAATTGTGATCTCTTGTTCTTTTCAACATGGAACTGTGATCTCTTGTTCTTTTCCACATGAACTGTGATCTCTTATTCTTTTCCACATGGGACTATGATCTTTTTCCTTTTCCACATGGTACTGTGATCTTTTTTTTCTTTTCCACATGGTACTGTGATCTTTTTTTTTTCTTTTCCACATGGGACTGTGATCTTTTGTTCTTTTCTATATGGGACTGTGATTTTTTGTTCTTTTCTATATGGGACTGTGATCTCTTTTTTCATTTCTCCACGGACTGTGATCTCTCTTTTCATTTCTCCGCGGATTTTTATATCCTTTTCATTTCTCCGTGGGATTGTGAACTTTTATTCTTTTCACAACGACACTGTGATGTCTTATTTTTACGCATGGGACTGAACTATATTTTTCAGCATGGGACTGAACTATATTTTTCAGCATGGGTCTGTAAACTATACTTTTCTGAATGTGACTGTGATCTCTTCTTATCAGTATGGAACCGTAAACTACATGTGATTGTGAGCTCTTCTGTGAGCTCTTCTTTTCAGCTGATATCATGATGATGATGAACCATAAGCATCGTGTCGGATAGTAAGTGGGTTGAGATGGCATGCTTGAATACCCAGAATGGATGGAGAAAGCACACTTAACTATTTTAACCACGCTCTTGTGAGCTAGACTGAAGGAGCACATCAGTGGTTAAGAAATATTAGAAGCACCTTGAAGAGTTAGAATAGGGTCTTAGCCAGCTCTGATTTGTCTCTCCTCGTACGTTTGCCACCATTTCAGTACAGATATTTCCACCCCCATTTTTTTCCCACTGTTTTCTATGCCAGGAAAGCTCGGCTCGTCGGCTCCGACGGTCAAACTCGGGGCCTCTGAGAACTGTGTAGGTTGGTGCAAAACTATTTCTTCTTCCCCATCCCAATTACCTTATTGATAGCCATTCTGTTTTCATCCACTCATCCCAATTAACACCTCTCATTAACATAAATGCTCCGGCTGAACCCCATACTCATTGGGCCTAGCCATACTGTATAGTTTTGTTTTGTTTTGTTTTGTTTTCATTCATTCATTTGCATGTCCCTTACGGAACTCTGCCTCCCTAACAGCACTCCTGTAGGCCTCTCGGTTGTAAGCAAGATGCCCTGCTGCTGATGCATCCATTTGCAGGTCATCAACGATGTCTTGCAACCATCTTCGCCTTGGTCTTCCTCTCTTTCTTTTTCCCATTATGTACCCTTCCAAGACGGTTTTCTCTAGATTATCATGACGTTTAATGTGTCCAAAATATTAGTTTTCTCTCTTTAATCCTCTTTACTAGCCAACCTTCTTCATTATTAAGTTCTTGTAGTATGGATATATTTGTTATTTTTTGTGTCCATGATATTTGAAGAAGTCTTCTGTAGCATTTACATTCAAAGGTGTTTCTCAGCTGTTTTGTTAAGCCTCCGTCAGTCTACGGGACACCCTTGGGCAAGGTGGGGTACCCGTATAGCCCCCCCCCCCCCCCGATCAGGGTGACGTGAAGCCATGGGAGCAGGTGGTGGATGGAATGGGAGAGCAGCCGATAGATAATGTTGGTTATGGTCACCATTTTATGATGGTAGGCAGATGATCTCAGTGTAGGGACAATGGCTACGATCACTGACTAGTACAGTCACTGCCCTGAACGAAAGCAATGATAAACTATCTTCTGAAAATATACCAAGAAACCCAAACAGCAACATGGAAAATAAGGGCCAGAAAGCAAAATTGTCTGAACTCATTCTTTCTCTATTTACTATTGTGTATTTTCGGGGTTTCTTCCAGAAATTTAATTCACTTTCTAATTTTTATTTAAAATGAAGTACATAACGAAGTACAAAGAGAAAATATTTTCCTTAGTTCAAACGTATGACTGGGCAGGGAATATCCGAGAAAGATGAAGTTATTTTCCGCTGTATTCGCATATCCTGAACAGATGAATATATCCTTACTACTCATATCCAGGATATGCAAGGTCATACAATCATTTACACTCATTTATATCTGAATATTAGTCGGGTTTCTTTTCCGAACGATTTGGTCTACTGCCCATAATGACGATGATGAAATCAGACAATGATGAAATCAGACAATGATGAAATCAGACAATGATGAAAGTATCACGTCTTTTATAGCTCCGAAGCGAGTTCCACAACGACAAGAATGGTGTTTTCCAAGGACAGATAAGCTTACAAGTAGGCTCCACCACTAGAAGTGCCAGCTGTTCTCTATTTCGATAGCCTGGCCAGAGTGACAATCTGTTTCTAGAGAAGCATATCATCAAATGTTAGGTTCTTGCACATTTTTGTTTAACCAGCTCATCTAAAATCCTATAACTAAGATATTTATTAGAGATTAGTCTCTTGTCTCACATGTTTTGGTCGGTTTTGTTTAACCAATTCATCTAAAATCCTATAACTAAGATATTTATTAGAGATTAGTCTCCTGTCTCACATGTTTTGGTCGGTTTTGTTTAACAAACTCATCTAAAATCCTATAACTAAGATATTTATTAGAGATTAGTCTCTTGTCTCACATCTTTTGGTCGGTTTTGTTTAACCAACTCATCTAAAATCCTATAACTAAGATATTTATTAGAGATTAGACTCCCGTCTCACATGTTTTGGTCGGTTTTGTTTAACCAACTCATCTAAAATCCTATAACTAAGATATTTATTAGAGATTAGTCTCCTGTCTCACATGTTTTTGTCGGTTTTGTTTAACCAACTCATCTAAAATCCTATAACTAAGATATTTATTAGAGATTAGTCTCCTGAATCACATGTTTGGTCGGTTTAACCAGCTAGTCTAAAATCCTGCAACTCAAATATTTTTTGAAGATGATCTCCATATCTAGTAGGGTCTTGACCTGATGTAGCAAGCCAACTCACGTAAAATCCAAAAACCCAGAGTTTCTTGGAGATTTATTTCCCCTCTTCCCCACTCCCCTTTACCTTACCCCCCCCCCCCCCCCCCCTTTCCACGCCGTTTATTTCTAACTAATTTTCCCACTTTTCTCGTTCACGTAATGACAACTTTGATGGCTCGCCATATGTACTTGTTCTTGTCATATAACGGTGTAAATAAATTTGAGAGAAAAACTTCTACTTTCATTTTGTCCACTTGTAGTACTATCATCTATTACACCGTACACAAGGGGCGTGATTTTCTACAGAAGTATTTCTGTAACCTTATCATCAACAGAACTGTACCAGCACTTGAGGGAAAACTTCGGAAAGAGCAGGCAGGATTTAGGAAAGTAAGATCATGCATAGACCACATATTTGTACTTAGGCAAATATTATAGCAGGCAAATGAGTGGCGTAGCATATATATGTTTATAGATTTTGAGAAAGCCTTCGGCAGTGTCAACAGAGATGCACTGTGGAAAATCTTAAGATGGCATGGCCTCCCCCATAAGACAGTGAATGTAATCAAAGCCCTATACGAGGGTTTTCAGTGAAAAGTAATCTGTGGAGAACATACCTCCAGCAACTTTAGTGTACAAACAGGAGTGAAGCAGGGATGTGTACTATCGCCAACATTATTTATCTTGGCAGCTGACTGGTTAATGAAGGAGGCAACATCAGACAAACGCAGAGGATTACAACGACCCTTGACACAGTGCTGGGGGACCTTGACTTTGTGGACGACATCTGTCTACTATCAAGCAGTCACAAAGATATGCAAGATAAAATAAACAAGCTAACTCAAAATGCAAATACCATAAGACTAAAGATAAACTTATTAAAGACAAAGTTAATGAAGCAAAATGTGAAAAACAGTAATGTACTCAGAGTAGATAGCAAGTTAGTGGAGGAAGTCAACGAATTTGTACATCTTGGCCGTAGGGTAGTAGAAAATGGAGACACTACAGAGGACATCAACAGCAGACTTACTAGAGCAAACCAGACTTTTGCAGTGCTGCAGACTATATGGAAATCTAAAAAAACTAAGCATGAAGACGAAAATAAGAATATTTAAGAGTAATGTTCTAAGTGTACTACTCTGTGGAAATGAATGCTGGAAAATCATCAAAACCATAGAAAACAAGTTGAATTCTTTCCAGACTAAATGTTTACGAAGAATCAGAAGAAAAGTTTGGCCAAACACCATAAGAAATAATATCTTGTTGACAGAAGTTCAGATGAAGCCACTGACAGCGCTTATTGAGGATGGTTGGGACATGTGCTCCGAATGACTGACAACTCACTACCAAAAATAGCACTAAGATGGACACCACGGGGGAACAAAAGTAAGGGTAGACCAAAAGAGACATGGAGAAGAACAACAGAAAGAATGATGAGCAATAGAGGGCTCACCTTGGCAAGAGCAGAAAAAAAAGGCAAAGGACAAGCATTTATGGAAAACCCTTATGGAAGCTCCATGTGTCCTGGGCACTTAAGATTCAGAGAGAGAGAGAGAGAGAGGAAGAGATTTGTATAACCTACCATTGCTAACAATAAAGGGTACTCCTAGAAATGTAACAATCATCCAGATATATGCATCAACATCAGCAGCAGAAGAAGAAGAAGAAGCAGAAGACTTATAACACACTGCAAACAACGATAGAACAGATACAAAAAATGATATTGTATTAATAGTTGGTGTTTTATTGTAAAGATTTATACAGAAAGAGCAGAAGACGAAGAATATGTTTTGGGAAAATTTAGCATAGGACATAGAAATGAGGCAGATGACAATCTAGTGGGGTTTTGCATGGGAAATGAGCTAATGGTCGCTAACACACTTTTTAGACATCATCCAAGAAAACTTTACACATGGACATTACCTGATGGTAAGACCAAGAATCAAACAGATTACATTTTAGTTAAAAAAAGATGAAGATAAAGTATAGCTTCAACAAAAACTCTACCCTGTGCCGATTGTGACACGGGCCATCGATTATTAATAACGGACATGAAGATAAAGATAAAAAAGACAGTCAGGAAAACAAGACTACCTCGCTTTGATCTTACATAAACATCAGAACAATATAGCATAGAAGTGAAGAACCGCTTTTGAAATATTGATGGCTGTACAGGAAGAGATGACACCTGATGTATTGGCTACGCAAGCCAGAGATATCTTAATAACAACAGCTAAAGATGTGGTTCCAGTAAAGAAAACACAAAAGAATGAATGGATTACAACAGGTACATTAGAACTAATAAAACAAACGTAGAGAAATGAAGAGGAAATGGAAAGTGACAAATAACAACAGAACAAAAGAAATAAGACGAAACATAATTGTGTGTACACACACACACACGCACAGACACATACCCACACAAAACAGTACATACAAGATTGTTGTGAAAGAATAGAAGGACATCAGAAGTGTAGAAGAGATAACGAAATGTTTAAAGAAATGAAAACATTGATGAGAAATGTCACACCTAAGCTAAATGTAATTTGTGACAAGATGGGGAAGACCTTGACAGAAACAGAGGAAATTTTAGAAAGATGGAAGGAATATTGCAGAAGAATGTAAGAAATAACTGACTATGAAGGTAGAAATGAACAGTGTGAATTATTATTGGAGGAGAAAGAACCCGAATCTACAATAGAAGAAGTTTTATGGGCAATAAAGAATCTGAAAAATGGTAAATCACCAGGATGAGATAACAGCTGAACTTATTAAAGCAGGAGGAAAGGAATGTGCAACAATCTGTCATGCACTATGTAAAAAGATATGGCATTCAAGTATTTGGCCAAAAGAATAGAAAAGAATTATATTCATATCACTACTGAAAAAGGGTAACTTGAAATTATGCACAAACTGCAGAACTGTTGCCCTGATCAGTCATGCCAGTAAAATTGTGTTAAAAATCATAATTGGTAGAGTTAAAAAGAAAATAGAAGGAGAAATCAATATGGTTCAATCCGGTTTTAGACAAGGAAGAGAGTCACGAAATCATATATTAAATGTAAGATTAATAATACAGAAATGCAGAGAATTTAATGTGAATCTATAATTCTCCTTTATAGACTACTCAAAGGCAATTGATTGTGTACAACTCCAGAAACTTTGGGAAATAATGGAAAAAAAGAGATTTCCAACACGTGTGATACAATTAATATCACTGCTGTTTCTAGACCAACAGGCAATAGTAAGAATAAATGATGAAACAACAACTTGGTTTGACATTAAACAAGGGATCCATCATTGGTGCATATTGTCGCCTTACTTATTTAACTTGTATACTGAAAATATAATGAGGAATGTTAGAGAAGATATAGACAAAGAGTATTACGATGCCAAAACAATTGGAGGTTATGAAATACCAGAGATTAAATATGCTGATGACACAGTATTACTGTCCACAACACAAAAATGAATGGAAAAACTAATTATGTCAGTCCGTAAGAATAGTGAAGAGAAAAGCCTTTATCTTAATGCAAAGAAAACTAAATTGATGATAACTGACACAACAAATAAAGCAGCTGAAATATATATCAATAAGGAAGAATTTGAAGAGGTGGAGAGTTTTAAATATCTTGAATCATTACTAACAAATAACGGAGATACAATGAGGTAAATTAAAAGGAGGAAAACAAAACACCTAAAGAAGCTGTGGATATGAACAGACAACTACAAAAATAAGACTTTTAAGAGCTGGTATTTTCCCTATCATAGCATATGACTATGAGACCTGGACACTTAACAAAACAACTGAGAAACCATACATGCCTTTGAATGTAAATGCTACAGAAGAGTTTTTTCAAAAATCATGGACACAAAAACGAACAAATATATCCATGCTACAAGAACTTAATATTGAAGAAGGCTCCCTAGTAAAGAGGATTAAAAGAGAAAACTTAAAATATTTTGGACACATTAAACGTCATGATAATCTAGAGAAGACCATCTCGGAAGAGTACATAATGTGAAAAAGAAAGAGAGGAAGACCAAGGCGAAGATGGCTACAAGACATCGTTGATGATCTGAAAATGGATGCATCAGCACCAGGTCATCTTGCTTACAACCAAGAGGCCTACAGAAGAGCTGTTAGGGAGGCAAAGTTCCGCAAGAGACGTGCAAATGACTGACTGACTGATTGACTAACTGACTGACTGACTAACTGACTGACTAACTAACTGACTGACTAACCATTGCTAACTGGGTTCAAACCATCATCCTCAGCAGATTTCAGTTCAGATTTTTCTGCTCATTTGTTTACATTGCCCTCGTTTGTCATTAAATTCTATAAAATGTAGAGGAAAAAATTCTGTAAAATATGTTTGACAAATCCACCAACTGTACTGAGTAAAAAGACAATTTTTGACAAATCCAATTGTACCAAAAACAATAATGTTTGATAAATGTACAAATTTCACAGAAAAAAGTCATGAGTTATATATATATATATATATATTAAACGCAGAAACAAACGGCTAAAATAAACTAAAATTCCGTCATCACAGAAACTATCATAGATTTTCAGCCACACAGAACAAATATTAGAAGTGTAGAGTGTTGCTTGTAAATCATAACAGTAGTCTTGTAGTCTTACAGAGCAAACATTAGCGTTATTGTTGACTAAAATCCCCATGAATTTTTTTTTTCTGGCTTCGGAATTGCGACATAATTATAACATCACGAAAATAGAAAGCAAAAGAAAAAAATCGTTCTAGTTATGAAGAGTTCTACTTACAATGTGGTTGCGTCCTTTCCTTCCAACATTTTTTTCCTCATTGCTAAACTCACTTTGTAAACATTATTATTCTCTCTTAATTGCAACACCTAATATTTTTTTTTAATGAGTATAATGACACGAGCACTGTAGAATGTAGTCGCAGACAGTCTTTAAAGAGTGCTGTTCATGTAATTCGTTGTTCATGTACTTCAAAGTACATAAGCTTCTAGAACTTTGGACAAGGATCTGGAAAAGACCCATCAGCTTTAATGGGAGGGGGGAGGAGCTTGGGGGTAAATGGAGATTTCAGTACCTGCTGGCGCAGATGGTAGAAGTTCCACGGCAAGCATCGTGTATAGCAGGAGAAACGCCGAGAAAATAGAACCATAAGGAACACACACACACACACACACGCATACACACACACGCACACACACACACATACATATATATATCATATATCTTATATCCTTCCCGTGCCGTAAAACGTCACATAGGGCTCGCAAAGTAGTTCGCCAATTTTATAGATAGATAGATAGATAGATAGATAGATAGATAGATAGACAGACAGACAGACAGACATATAGATAGATAGATAGATAGATAGATAGATAGATAGATAGATAGATAGATAGATAGATAGATAGATAGATAGATAGATAGATAGATAGATAGATATAAAGACAGCACAAGGAACATCAACAGAAGACAGCATGAATAACGACAAGAAAAGACAACACGAGGAACATCAAGAATGGACAGCACGAGGAACATCAAGAATGGACAGCACGAATAACGTCAAGAAAAGACAGCACGAGGAACATCAGGAAGGGATAGCGCCAGTAAAGTCAAGAAAATGGAAGCAACCCTCCCCCCCCCCCCCCCCCCCCCAAACCCAGAAAAAATATCATGAAGAACATCAAGAAAATGTAGCATAAAAAACATCAAGAAGAGACAGCACGAGAAACGACAAGAATAGGTACACATAACATACACAAGCTTAACTGTCATCTTATTTTTTTCGTTCCACATATTTTGTTAGTTATTTTATTCCTACATAGTGGGAGATGAAAAAGGGGCGGGGAAGTGGAGAGGTAGGGAGGGAGAGAGAGAGAGAGAGTGACTGTATCAATATGATGATTTAATTAAAACCAGTTCTAGGACCAAGTATGGTACATTAAACTACAATTACAGTAAATTAAACTATAGTTATAATACATTAAACTACTACAATAAATATTTGTTACAATATAAAATGTCCAAAAAAACTGAATTTATTTGTGGACGCTAAAGTTTTACTTAATTAACTAGGGGGAAATGTTTGATACGCAGTACAAGAAGAATCTCTAAGCACAGAATTTAATCTGTAATACATATACTTGAATCTGTAATACAGACAATTTAATTTGTAATACAGACAATTCATGTTCGTTTTTCTGTTTCAACCAAAACAACAAATGTGGCAAGGATTAACAAATGGAGATCTTCGCAGTATGAAGTTTAAAAAAAAACCGCTCTGTTTTCTCATCTAAAATTCGTACAATTTTATTATGAACTTTGCCCTGCTATTTGCCTGTGTGAAAACCTTTTTTTTAAAAATTTTTTTAAAATATCCGGTAATGTTCATGGCTGAGCTGAACAGAGATCTCCTGGTTATAGGAAATATATGTAGCTTTTTGCCTTTTTTTCAAAGCAAAGTTTCTGTTTTGTTACTAAGGAGGCTATGAGAATAAACATAGATCCTTAGACATTGCTGTAAGAAAATAAACATTCGCTTTAGTGACTAAATGTATCATATTACAACTAAAAGTGCAGAAAAGTATAGTTTAGAAATTCGCCGTTATTTTCACTCAATGGCATAAGAGATTCCCTATGGAGGAGATAGATGACGAACCGTAACCGGAGATCTCTCCAATCACGAGCTAATTTGCGCGGATGGATTTTCCCTGTCAGAAAGGGCAGATTTTGATCGTTCAAGCAAAGCCCACGCGTTGGTATGACAATGGATAAAACTAAAAAAAAAATAATAATAAATTATTTCCGCTTTAAAAATCGTGTATATATAAGAAGCGAGTATTTGATTAATTATAGCTCACAGTCAAATTTGTTTTCAACAGTTAAACAGTATATCAACGAGTATATCTATCAAACAGCGTATCCATCAGAAGAAGAAATTTACACAATATGGCTAGCCTATTTCACTTAGGTAATTGCATAGAATAAATACACAACGATCATGCTAAATTTTTATGGTAGATTTGTTATTAGTGTAGTAGTAGTAGTAGTAGTAGCAGCAGCAGCAGCAGCACTAGTAGAAGTAGTAGTAGTAGTAGTAGAAGTAGTAGTAGTAGTAGTAGTAGTAGTAGTAGTAGCAACAGTAGTAGCAACAGTACCAGCAGCAACAGTAGCAGGTGTTGCTGTTGTTAATATTATAGACATTGATTTACTTGTAATGTTAACGTCAGAACTACGGCAGAAAATTGTGTGTGTGCGTGTGTATGTGTGTGTAGATTTCCGTATCTTTGTTTGAAGTAAAAAAAACTCTACAGTTTTTCTGTGTCTGATTAACTAAAGTTGTGAGCGTGCATGCGTGTGTATTTGTATTACTGAGGGCTTCATTCAAATATTCTGTTATTCATTCTTCTGACTTTTGTTTCAACAGTTCTTAGCGTCCACGTTTGCCCACTGTATGCTGTCTTTATCATAACTAAACAGAGTGATAACTTGCATTCTATGTGCCACTTAGCCAGTCTGTTCAGATAAATATCTCTCGTTTTTCCTTCTCTTTCTTTCTTCTTTGAGTTTTCCAATGATTACAAGTTTCTCTAACTTCTGTAAAAGTAATGCATACAACAATTTTTATAATTAAAAATATAAGTGGCATCATCAAAGAGTAGCTGTCGTAGGTGAAATATTTATACGTTTGTGTGTGCATGAGAGAGAGAGAGAGAGAGAGAGAGAGAGAGAGTTTTAGGATTATGATGGGCCAGTTACAACAACAAACTGTAGATGAGTGTCCCTGGCGCATGCATTTAAAATTGTGAGGCGAGAGGGGAAGGCAAGTCCTCACAGAATGACTCACAAAAGGAATGTATATTTTAGCGAGGAAAGAAATCCGCCTATGAAAACTACCACACCGGATTAAGCTCTGACCACATGATGAGTGTGGCTTGTCATCTTAATCTTTCAGAATGCCGTTTGACTCTTAGATAATATCTTAGTACTTACCCTTCTCTAGGCATTTTCTATTTCCAGTGACTCAGAAAATATAAACGTTATCCGCAGAGGCTGTGGCTTGCAGAGTGTGTTACTGGGTCACATTTATATGGAAAGTCCATTACACTAGACTTTCTCAGAAACTGCCGATGCTGATGAAGAAAATGTTGTTCGCTCTGGTAGCGGGTTTCCCCCTACCCCGTCCTCCCACTTCGGGGTGCATAGCTAAATTTATCCCACTCGTGGCGCAGCATGGCGCAAGAGGTGCGATAGCAGATCCTTTCTTTTCCGTTTTGACAGTTCTGGTAACATTTCTTTTGAAACTGTCGTAGTTTTCTTGTCAGTGTGTATATGTGTTTTTGTGTGTGATATAGTAACTATCTTTTAAATAGTTGTTACGGCGTTTGTTTAGAGTGGGATAGGTAACAGAAGTAACTATATTTACACAGTGGCAGTAGCTATTATTTACACGATAGTAGTAAATATTATTTTCAGAGTAGTGGCAGATGTTATTTACGCAGTGGTGACAACTATTATTTACACATTTGTGGTAACTACAGCTAAAACATCGGGAAAAGTCGCAAGTTCTTTTACATTCACTATATTCTTTTATCTGCTCCTGGATATTAACAAAAATTATGAATTCCCCGCATTGTTTTTTTTTTTAACTTCCCGGTTTGTTTTCATTTCTATTTTTTTTTTAAATTATAACATCAACGGAAAATGACAATATGTAGACGTATTTCAGTCTGTCTGTGACCACAGCCACACATGGAGGGCAATAGTAGCGATAGTATTCAGGATATTCTTTCGCCAGGAGCTGCGTCTCTAGCAACGTTCTTTTCCCATGTACCGTGAAGTGTTGAGGGGAGAAGCAACTGGCGTTCTGGGGCCAAATGAGTGGCCTCTGTACGGTCATGCCATAATTAGCAAGCGTTTCTCTGATACCATCTACCCCTTTCTATCTGGGTCGTCGAAATCTACAGTATTGATAGACATAAAAGTATTTATTTGATTATGAAATGCCCCATCCAAAATCATCCAGTCTGCCTGGGTTTGTTTTTTTTTCAGAACCGTGTTTATACCATTTTTCTAGGTTAATGTTATTATGAGAATGTTTTTTTTTGTTTTTTTTTGTTACGTGAAATGTATATTAATTTTGTTGTTAACTTAACTGTGTGTCACACGTTTACATACATTACTTTGACTGTTAAAAAAGTTTAGCAAGTAAATTCTTTTTTTTTTCCCAGTTTGTTTCCTACTTGTCCTGGCGGTTACAAAGAGTTTACCAGTTGGAGACCCTTTCTGCAGGCGCGATGCTGAATGGAGAAATAGAACATGCGATTATATCTCGGCGACTCTCGAAGACACTGACGATCTTCGCAGCCTAGTGGTAAGTTGACTGTCTGCTCACAATCCTCACTTATGCTTTCTTTGTTCATTTTTATTAATGATTCTGAGAAAGTTTCAGAATTTATGCTCAGTAAATTTCAAATGAATTTTAGCCGTGCAAATAACTTTCCATCTTATGGTAGATTTTTCTCAGAACGGTCGTGAAAGGAGCCAACATTTTAGTTGTGATTTGAGAAATCTCCGATTTTCTGATGAAGACAGGGGGGGGGGGGGGGGGGGGGGAATAATAAGGAAATAATTCACTTGTTGGTAGGTTAAAACAGATTTTTAAGTATCACATGAAAGTGAAGTTTCTGCACCTTTGATGGAGCACAGGGCACAAAATCTGTTTATAAACTAATCAATTGAGACCATACTTAAGTCAGATCTGATGACCTGACAACCTGATGCCGCCATTTCTGACCATCAGTCCTGATATTAACTGCCAACAGGTCAGACTTGTGACCAAAGGGAGACAATTAAATAACGAAAACAAAAGAAATTTTAAAGTTGTGAGAGTAAAGACTAAAGAAAACAGAGGACGAGAAAACAATATAAGAAAACAGAGGATGAGAAAACAATATAAGAAAACAGAGGATGAGAAAACAATATAAGAAAACAGAAGATGAGAAAACAATATATTGCAGAATGGCTACACTGCTTCCTCTGTAAGAGACATTAAGCAGTTAAGCGTTATTCACGATGCTAATTATAATTATTTCAGTGCTCTTGTTATCGTATGAATTTTTATTAGGAAATTTATAATTTACTTTTCTAACTCTTGCAGATTAAGTATAAAGATGCCCAGAGCAGAGGTGTCTGCAGTCTGAAAGATCCACAAAGTATTGTAAGTAATCAAAACACATTCATATTTTAATTCAATTTCCAAAACAACTTTAGAAATTTAGGAGGGTTTACTGCGTTGTCTTATCGATGGAGCTTTTCGGGCTCAAGCTAGTTTGTTCAGTCCTTCAGTTCGGTCAGGATTCTCACTGGTGCTACGGAGTATGTACATGGTGCTGAGATTAATTCTCCACGGAGAACATCGAAGTATCAATGAACTTGTCCAGACTGAAGAGATGATAACTACTTTACACTATAAATCTGATAGCATTTGTAACATTTTGCATGGACCATAACAGTTTGTTTAGTTATTAAAGATCTCTTTGGTTATATAAGATCTGTTTAGTTATGGAAAATCTATTAGGTTATATAAGATCTGTTAAATATGGAAGATCTCTTTGGTTATACAAGATCTGTTTAGTTAAGAAAGATCTCTTTGGTTATACAATATCTGTTTAGTTAAGAAAGATCTCTTTGGTTATATAAGATCTATTTAGTTAAGAAAGATCTCTTTGGTTATACAATATCTGTTTAGTTAAGAAAGATCTCTTTGGTTATACAATATCTGTTTGGTTAAGGAAGAAATGCCTAAGTAATTGGTCCAGGTTCATTAAACTAGAGCTTATTACGGTCTTGTCCAACCTCCACGAGATGTCCACGAGATGTTTCTGACAACAGACTGGCGTGCCACTTCAGTCTAACTAACCTGGAAGGGGTCAGCATGTTTCCTGGTTGGTGGAGCTTAATAAGAAACCTACTTCTTAGCTTCGTTACGTTAGTAACAAAAGTGAATTATAACCACTTTGCATCAAATTCGGAGATTTTATTTTTAAACTTTCAGCACTTACCATCAAGTAGCTGTAAAAGAATATCTGTGTTTGCAGATATCTCCTGTGCCAACCGAAGATGCATGTACAGAACATAGTGTCCAGTTTTTCTTTGACCTTTCGGTACACAAGATGATGATGTGGTCAGGGTAAAGCCTGATCATTTTTCTTTACTCAGTCCCAGCAGAAATCAGACACCCAAATGTACAGCTCGGTTGAATGTGATTCTCATTAACAATATCATCCATTACAAACGAGTGTTCTAACTAGTTCGCCAATCAGGACAACATTTCAGTGTTAAGTAGATTCTTAAACAACTTTCATGAAAGAAACAATCATAATATGCCACGTCTTTCTTTTTCTTGTTTTCAGATCACTGTAAATGACTTCTTCCAGGAGCTGAAAGTCTATAGCGTCAATCTGAAAAGTTTAGCTACGTCTATGAAGACATACATGAACTCATCAAAATTTAATGAAGATGCAGTTGTCGTGGAAGTAAACCAGTCCGCCCAAACAATTCTCGAGAAAATGGGTGTTGTCCAGGCAAACATTGGCCAGACGCTGCAGCTCAGGAAAGATGAGAAGACAGAACTAGAGTGCCAGACAACCGCAAGTTCCGTTCCTTTGAAGGACGGATCTCAGATCTACCGCGAGACACATTACGTCACCGGGGAACTCGTGGCGCTCTTGAAGCGGTGGGAAGGTGTCTGCAGGGAGTGCTGGAGTAACAAAACACTCGGAGAAGCCAAAAAGGGAAAGAAAGTGAAGAAGGATCGCAGGGGTAAAACAAATAAAGATAAAAGTAAAGGCAAAAATGAAAGAAAAGGTAAAGGCAAGAAGAAAGGCAAGGGAAAGCAAAACAAGAAAAAAGGCAACAAAAACTCTAAATCTGGGGCAAGCAGGAAACAGTAAACACCGATTTTTTGTATTTAGCTCTTAATTTGTGATAACCCATCAGCAACAAATATTGATTTTAAAACCAAGTTCATTAACTGTGCTGGGAATGTTTGTGTATATTAATTGTTTTACAACTACAACATTTTTTTAACATAAGGTTTCATATTTTAAGCGAGGTTTTTTTTTCCCTAAAATTATGTAAAAGCACTTTTGTGCTATATAATTTGTTCATATACACTTTTGTTATACAACATTTTTATTACATGAAATATTTACATTTTTGTTGATGTATTATTGTTTTACTATTGATGATCTATTGTCACTTCTTCATAGTGTTATTTATTCTTTTATACATGTGTCTATTTTTTTTTTAAATGTCTATTTATAAATGTGGACAGTCTGAGCTAAGTCAAAATGTGGTGAAAGAATTTAAGGGAAGTAACCGTGAACACAAAAGTTCCAGTTTTTTTTATAAATACGGCGGGTAGTCTCGCTTCGTTTGTGTCGCTAAATCAGGCACTTACCGTATGTGCTATGCACATATCATTTAAACATTTATACAATATTACACTGCATTATTCATTTTGTATTTATTCATTATTTCGCCCTGAAAATAATAACATTTGGAGATGGATTTAAATTACATGTATAAATGTACAAACATCTCAAGCGACAGTAGTAACTTTACTGATTATAGTCATCTTATTTTTGTGTCATAAGTTGTTTTCACTCTTTTTTTTTTTCTAGATGCCATTGTATGTTCCTTTAGTCATTTATGCCCATCTCAGCCAGCGATCATGCTTATTGTATACAGCTAGTCATTAAATCTACGACAGACAGACAAACAGACAGACAGGCAGACAGACAGACTGTGAAGAAAGTAGCCACTTGAAATGTTTGCACGAATTATTGTAAATGAATCAAATATCCTTCCGCATTTCGTGATGAAACATGACATTTACAAGACACAATGATAGCTGCCTGCTTGTGAGATTGCAGGGAGAAAAGTATGTAGATTCTGCAGCTAAATTTGTATTTCTAACGACGTGAGTGCCCCATTTGTATTAGTACTTTTGATAACTGTGAATAAAATGTCTTTATTTGGTACTACTGCACTTCTTAAACTATATATGTGCATGTGTGTCTGTGCGTGCATGTGCGTCTCTGTGTGCGTGCGTATGAGTGAGGGAGTGAGAGAGGGAAAAAGAGACATGTGGGGTGGGGAGAGATGAGAAAACGAAATCAACAGCCGTTCTTTTCACACGAAAAACGTGACATGTCAGCTTGTGCCCACCATAGGTCATGACTGCCAGAGGTCTTGTGACATTTTGCTTCTTTTTTTTTCATCCCGAGATTGAACCCATGATCTTCAGTTGCCACTGCACTTTGAAGTGCGTTTTTTAGCGATTTAGCTGCGGAGGACTGGTATTGGTTGTGACAAACGAAATTATTTAAGTTCCCAATGCTTGTTTCGCATACTCCCAGCATGAAGCCTTATATGCTGTTTCTGAAAGGCTTCTCAATGCCCTTGCTCTTGCTTGTCACTTTATGCCCATTTGCTTACATAGGTCATATGCTGATGTTGCTACGAATCCTCTCGCTCCCACTTCTACAGCTATCACTTTTGCCCTGATTCCTGCCCCCTGCCTCAGTTGCTTGACCAGGTCATTGTACTTCTCACATCTGAATAGATGCTGCTCCTCTATTCTTGTTTCGTACGGAACCGTAAGCTCGATCATTATTAGTTCCTGTTTTTCTATGGAGTACGCTACAATGTCCAGTCACATTCCTGTGTTCTTGATGGCAGTTGGGTATTCTCTTCTTCCTGGTAGGTCAATGGGCTACATTTACAATTACACTGCTTCTGCCCAAGAAATCGCAGAAAACACCTGGCAAGAGCTGAACTTTTGGCTACAGCAGACAAGGAACTTTCTGTCCACCATCATCATTGTCCTTTTAAGGACTACAAACAAACAAAAATAGTTCTCGGTTCTTCCTTAGCTCGTTAGTTAGTTCGCAATTCTTCTTAGTTCGTTCGTTAGTTCTTGATTCTTTCCAGCTCATTCGTCAGTTAATGGTTCTTCCCAGCTCGTTCGTCAGATTGTTCTCGGTTCTTCCTAGCTCGTTAGTCAGTTTTCGGTCTTCCTAACTAGTTCGTTAGTTAGTTCTCGGTTCTTCCTAGCTTGTTTGTTAGTTCTCGGTTCTTCCTAGCTTGTTTGTTAGTTCTCGGTGCTTCCTAGCTTGTTTGTTAGTTCTCGGTTCTTCCTACTTGTTTGTTAGTTCTCGGTTCTTCCTAGCTTGTTTGTTAGTTCTCGGTTCTTCCTAGCTTGTTTGTTAGTTCTCGGTTCTTCCTAGCTTTTGTGTTAACTCTCGGTTCTTCCTAGTGTAAAAACATTTTTTTCCCTTATTGCTTAATAAATGTTCATATTTATGTATAACTGAGGGTTTATTGACAATGTTAAGGAAATCACTATTTTTTGCAAATGTCAACCCTCTTACAACCCGCTTCACATTCTTTAATATCGGGAGCTCGGCTAAACTGCTGCCTTCAGAAAAAAAAAAAGGAGAGTTGTCCAGTTCACAGTAGTGCATGGTGCATCCTCCATTTCCGCACGCTTCCGACAGATTCCACCCAGTTTCTTGCTTTCATAGTTATTGTCCTTGATCTGCTACCCCCTCCTACACACCCAAAACTACCAGCATACATCTCAGTCACCGCCAACATCAAATTAACACGCATTAAACCTGATATATCAAACACAAGAGAAAAGGATTTATTTAACACTACTTAACATCATAGAGAAAATCACTACATAAATACAGGAATCACTCACCTACATTTAGTTCTCGAAACTCTACCAAATAAAACAAGCATTACACGATTCGACGAGTCATCAACTTGGCTCTACGGCTCCAGATGTTTTCTCCTCCTCCTTCACAAGTTCTCTACTAGTCTAGTTACAGCTGACCAGTGCATATGTAGCAACATTCCTTTCATCTTATGTCTGGTCGCTACATGACATTCAACTTAATCCATCCTCCCTACTTCCTTCAAGGACACCTGATAAAACTCACTGACACATACTCCACCGCAGACCTGGCCTGTGACCCACATGTAACATATTAAACAATTTATGAACAAGTGATTGTGATGCAAACAATTACTTACATATATTTTTGGCTCACTATAAACCAACACAGATCAATGAGCATACACTTATCAGTTATGAGGCACACAGCTTAAAAAACTGACTTAACATGAAACACGTGCGCGCACCTTACGCTGAGACAACATACCTTCATGTCATTAATCTTCTCCTAATATAACAACACGATTTGAAGCATAATAAGAAATTAAATCACACAATAAACTTTTCAAACTTCTTAACCCTAAACTTAGCAGAAACGTTAGTAACAAACTTTTTAACCATAAACTTAGCAGAAACGTTAGTAACAAACTTTTTAACCATAAACTTAGCAGAAACGTTAGTAACAAACTTTTTAACCATAAACTTAGCAGAAACGTTAGTAACAAACTTTTTAACCCTAAACTTAGCAGAAACGTTAGTAACAAACTTTTTAACCATAAACTTAGCAGAAACGTTAGTAACAAACTTCTTAACCCTAAACTTAGCAGAAACGTTAGTAACAAACTTCTTAACCCTAAACTTAGCAGAAACGTTAGTAACAAACTTCTTAACCCTAAACTTAGCAGAAACGTTAGTAACAAACTTCTTAACCCTAAACTTAGCAGACACGTTAGTAACACATAAAACACTGACACACAACTTCCCATATACACTTAATAAAACTTTACCTCTGACTCAACTTACGAATAATTGACTTCCACAACACATGAGGCAGCCCGATCAGCACCGTGAGATCATTGCTGCCAATTCCATAATATGCACAATCACCTGACTTAGACAGACTGTACAACCGCTGTACGATATCACATACGATCGTTTTCCCTAGTAGACATGTGATGCCAGCCATATAGCCTCACGAAGACTGATCTCTACTAACACATTTTTTACGCTGTACCTGCTCAACTCTCACCTGACCATTAGAACGCCCAACCAGGAAACTGCGAAGGACCGAGTACCTGATCTTCAAAACCGGCCGCGTTCAGAAAATCAAGCCCGGCTTCTTCATACTAGCTTGTTTGTTAGTTCTCGGTTCTTCCTAGCTTGTTTGTTAGTTTTCGATTCTTCCTAGCTTGTTTGTTGGTTCTCAGTTCTTCCTAGCTCTTTTGTTAGTTTTTGGCTCTTCCTACCTTGTTTGTAGTTCTCGGTTCTTTCTAGCTTGTTTGTTAGTTCTCGATTCTTCCCAGCTTGTTTGTTAGTTCCAGATTATTCCTAGCTCTTTCGTTAGTTCTAGGTTCTTCCCACCTCCTTTGTTAGTTCTCGGTTCTTTCTAGCTTTTTTAGTTCTCGGCTCTTCCTAGCTTGTTTGTTAGTTCTCGGTCCTTCAGAGCTTGTTTGTTAGTTCTCGGTCCTTCAGAGCTTGTTTGTTAGTTCTCGGTTCTTCGGAGCTTGTTTGTTAGTTCTCTGTTCTTCCTAGCTTGTTTGTTAGTTCTCGGTTCTTTCTAGTTTGTTTGTTAGTTCTCGGTTCTTCCTAGCTTGTCTGTTAGTTCTTGGTTCTTCCTAGCTCGTTCGTTAGCTCTTGGTTCCTCCTAGCTCGTTCGTTAGCTCACGGTTCTTCGTAGCTTGTTTGTTAGTTAGCTCTCGCTTCTTCCAATTGCGTTAGTTTTTGGTTCTTTCTAGCTTGTTTGTTAGTTCTCGGTGTGTCCTAGGTTGTTTGTCAGTTAGCTCTCGGTTATTCCAAGCGCATTAGTTTTTGGTTCTTCCTACCTCGTTCATTAGTAAGTTCTCGAACATTAGTAACAGTCTGGTGTACTCAATGAATCTGCTGAACGGAGCCAGAGTTTGTTGTTGCCCTCTGGTGGCGGAATTTATCCAGAAGCTCCTTTCTTGTGTCCACCCTGAATCTTCGAGCGAGCCACCATAACCCACTTCTTATCCGATAAGTGGCCGGGGCATCATCATCATCATATGGGTAAGAAGAACGACTCTCGTGTGATCAGATCAAGTGCAAACTCTTCAAGTTAATGATTGCTTTAGTGTAAGCTACGAGGGGTGATAGATAAGTTCTCGGCATAAGGCACAACGGATTATTTGTGGACAACTTTTTGGGGTTATTTCTTAGCATAGTCCCCTTGCAAGTTTATGCACTTAGTCCAGCGATCCTGGAGCATACGGATCAATTCTTTGTAAAAGTCAGCATCTTGTGCCAGTAGAAAGTGGTCTATAGCATGAACGACGTCATCATCTGAAGCAAATTTGCGACCACTGAGCTCTTTTTTTAGTTTGGTAAACAGGTAATAGTCCGTAGGGGCCAAATCTGGGGAATAAGGAGGATGTTCAAGAATCTGGAAGCCGCATTCATGAATGGCAGCCATTGCCACCACCGACTTGTGAACTGGAGCATTGTCTTGATGAAAGATGACTCCTCTCGTCAATTTCCTTCGACGCTTTCCCTTCAGTTTGACCCGCAGTTGCTTACAAGATAGACCCCGGTGACCGCTCTGCCCTTTTGAAGATAGTCTACCAATAGCACGCCTTCTGAATTCCAAAAGATGGAAGCCATCACTTTGCCTGCAGACAGAACCACCCTTGCTTTCTTTGGAAGTGGAGATCCATAATGTTTCCACTGCTTTTACTGTTCTTTGGTTTCTGGTTGAAAATGTTGAACACAAGTCTCATCCATAGTCACAATTGCTGAAGAAATTTAGCAGGATCTGCAGAAAAATGGCCAAGATTGTCTCTTGACGTGTTGAGACGCTGTCGTTTGTAATCAGTTCCAAGAAGTTTCCGGGCCCATCGAGCAGAGACCTTTGTCATTTGAAGATCATTGTGAATAACGGCATGGAAACGTTTCTGGGAGATGCCCAACTCAGTAGCAATTTACGGCTCAGTTAGTTGTCGATCCTCCATTGTCGTGTCATGGATTCTGCCGATGGTTTCGTCGGTGGTTACCGTTCTTGGTCTTCCTGGACTAGGATCATCTTCCTGACTCTCCCTTCCATGTTTGAAATGAGCTGCCCATTTCTCCACTGTGCTGTAAGAAGGGGCACTCTCCCCTAAAGTCTTCACCATATCCTCGTGGATCTTTTTCAGTGATAAGCCCTTGGTAGCGAATGACAGCTCGATGAGAAATTTTATCCATTTTCTCAATTTCTGCCACCCCTTATCACTTCAGTAGCCTGTAAAATAAATTGGTTGCAATTAATTCCTTGAAACTTGGTGTTTAATCTACAAATGCACCTAATATCAACTGTGTGTTTCAAGTATCTGTACCTTATGCTGAGAACTTATCAATCATCCCTCGTAGTTAACACCATTTTGTTTAGGAGTCAGTGTTGCTTCAGTTCCTGCTGACTCTAGTAATGCTACAATCTTCTTACAGTAGTCTTAGCCTAGTAAGTTGAGATACTGTGTATGTGTCAGTCTCATAGTTTGAGTGGAAGCAAGTGATAAGTTCTCAGAACGTACATGATGTAGTACTCTCTTCATGTATGTAAACAACATTTTAATCAAATAAAACTGTTGTAAACAGTTTCTCTTACTAATTTCGTATGAAATGTTTATCATAGAAAGGCCATTGTTTTCAGGCAATTATTTTACTCTGAATAGTTGTAGCATAATGAATAGTAATTAACGAATTTATATGGAAATGGCCGATATGCTGACATTTGTTCTGTACCTTCTAGACTAGAAGGCTAGATAAAATTAGAATGACATCAAAGTGAGCTGTCATGTTGCGATTTCAATACAGGGAGCACAAATAACTAGGTTTTTTTTAATGAAAAAAACATAATGCGGTCATCAAGTTGATCAGTGTTATAGTTTATATACAAGTAGTGCTGATAGCAGAAGCTAAAAACTGGTTCCAGCAGAATAGAAATGGTCAGGGCTCTATGGTGCAGTGTTGCCAGAAAAAAAAATGGAAATAAGAAAAGGTGAGATGGAATAACAAAATGTATAAAGAAATGAGCTCGTAGAAATGTAAAACAAACAGTAACAAAAATCAGTTTCAGTGATGTGCTGGCTTTATCAAGGATGGCAAAAACAAACAAATAAGCAAACAAACAAACAAACAAAACAAAACAAAAGCAAAAACGAAACAGCAAATGAACACAGAAATGCCGCTTAACTGTCAAAGATCATCTTGGTGTGGACGTAAAACAAGTTGATACCTAGCTGAATTACTTGTATTTTTGTGAAATAATTTACTAACTTTCCTTGACTTCTCATTTCAGTTTTCACATCTTGTGTTTCTTTTGTGTTGGTACAAGTATCGGTTCCGGCAAGAAATCATTTCCGATCGTCACGCATCAAATAATGCCCGGAAACTCGAGCATCGCTTCTAAAATTATCTCAGAGTAATGGGACTTGCAATCTGTTGAACTTGGCTAAAAATTTTTTGAATGTTTTCCAAAATGGCCCACATTAAAAATATTTTTTAAAAATTCTGTAATCGTTTTGTAATCCTGCCCACGCTATTGATTGTTTCGTGGTTGTGCTTGTTTCTTTTTAGTTGTTTCGTTCAGTATAACAGGCATTTGTGATACTTCTGAAGTTTTGTTCCTATATAAGTTTATTTTTTATTTATTTTTGTGTTTATATATTCAGATTTAAATACATATTTTTTTGACTTTTTAAAAAGTTCTTATTTAAGTAACAAGTCTTTCTTACGCATAATGTGCCCAAACCCCAGCCCTTGGGTTGGTTTCTTTGGTGACACCTGATGTGAAGTTTTCCAGTTTGTGACGATTTGTTTCCTGGTTAATGCTACCTGACAAACTGTGAAATGTTTATCTTCATAGAGTGATTTTTTTTCATATCAGTTCACTGTATTCAGAAGATTTTTTTTAAAACAACATCTGTTCACTGTATTCAGAAGATTCTTTTTTCAATATCTGTTCACTTTATTCAGAAGCATCCTGTGCTTCCATTCTGTTTCTTGACACATGTCAGTCAGGCTTCATTCTTGTCCTTGACACATGTCAGTCAGGCTTCATTCTTGTCCTTGACACATGTCAGTCAGGCTTCATTCTTGTCCTTGACACATGTCAGTCAGGCTTCATTCTTGTCCTTGCTACTTGCTAGTCTGGTTCTTCCTGTTTCTTGTTACATGTCAGTACGGTTCTTTCTGGTCCTTGCCACTTGTCAATCTCCCTTTTTTATGACAGTATCCGGATTACTTCTTCAGTTATCTTTCTGTGCATGTCATAGCTGGTGTTGTCTGAATCTTTCTGTGCATGTCATAGCTGGCGTTGTCTGAATCTTTCTGTGCATGTCATAGCTGGTGTTGTCTGAATCTTTCTGTGCATGTCATAGCTGGCGTTGTCTGAATCTTTCTGTGTATGTCATAGCTGGTGTTGTCTGAATCTTTCTGTTCATGTCAAAGCTGGTGTTGTCTGAATCTTTCTGTTCATGTCAAAGCTGGTGTTGTCTAAATCTTTCTGTGCATGTCATAGCTGGTGTTGTCTAAATCCTTCTGTGCATGTCATAGCTGGCGTTGTCTGACTTTGTTCAAGTCTCTGAACTGACTTCTTTTCTTTTATCATCTCAAAGCGCTTGTTTGGAGACCCTCTTTCGTTTCTTTGCCAGTACTTAAGTTTGATTTTGATGGCACACATCTGGTATAAAAACTGCATAGAATTTACCATTTACTATGCTGCCGCAGAGATCTCCGAGCGTTTCGATACAGTGACAGTTAGGTTAACTTGTTAGCTCGGTACATTCTGGAAATGTGTTCTCGTCAAGACTTACATTTGTTGTGAATATTCTTCCTTGCACAGCCTCGAGATAAAAACACATTATTAACTATCTATATGTGCGCCTATGATTAATCTAAACCAAGTTCCGCTGTGTGCAAAATTTGCATTATTATTAAACAGCATAATATTGTCAGAAAAAATTCTGGAGCTTGCTATAGAGTTCAACAACACATTTTTGTATTACAAATAGTTCAACAACACATTTTTGTATTACGGAGTGTTCAACAACACATATTTTACATTATATAGAGTACAATACATATTTTATATTATAAGTAGTGCAGTGTATACTTTACGTTATGGAGAGCATAATACATTATTTTTCACTTACACAGTTCAACACATACAGTGTATTTCATAATGTAGAGAACACAACATACTCGTATATATTACATTGTAGAGAGTTATACTGTTAAAAAAAAAGAAAGAAAAGAAACGCAACAAATACGATATTGCGATTTAAACCGAAGTTTGCTGATCAGACAAGGGCAAATTGCCTGAAACGTTCACTTGGACATCAACTTCACGTACTGACCTGAATTGTACTCAGCAGATAATTCATGAACACAGAAAAGCGACACTAGTCAAAACAGCATTTTTGACAATAACTCATAACAGGTTCACGAGAATCCCGTGAAACTTACTGAACACAAAACTCGCTGACCATGTTATTGAATGCCTATAAACGATCGACGCTCCTCGAATCAATTCATTTGAAAATTCAGTGCTCAAGTATGGCTCATCTCACTACAGAACAACGACTCATCATCATTGGACGTTTACAGACTGGACAGTCACAAAGTGTAGTGGCCAGACAGTATAATGTGGTTAGAAGCACCATTAGTCGCCTTTTGGAGCAGATTTCAAGAAACTGGCCCAGTTGCAGACCCATAGTCACATCTCCTGCCGAAGACCGCTTCATACGGCTGCGTCACCTCAGGAATCGATTTGCATCTGCGTCCTCAACAGTCCAGTCAATGACAGTGGCTCGTCGAATTTTAGATCAAAAGGTCAGGAACCGGCGCACGACCATGGTCTTCGGGCTAGAAGACCCTACAGAGGTCTTATTCTTACGGGCCGGCATCGCCAGAACCGACTGCAGTAGGCGAACCAGCATCGTCAGTGGACCGTTGCGAATGATTGGAGAAGGGTTTGGTTTAGTGATGAATCATTCTTTCTGCTCCAGCGACACGATAGACCGAGAAGAGTTTACCGCAGAGTCCATAATCGCTACGCCCAGAACTGCATGGATGAGGCTCCTCCACATGGTGGAGGTGGTAGTGTACTGGTGTGGGGGATGATCAACTTCATGGGAAGAAGTGACCTGGTGTAAACTGAAGGACGTATGAATGCCCAATTATACGTCGCTGAAATTCTTCGTCCTCACGTCCTTCCACTTCTGGCTGCATTAGGGTCGATTTTTCAGCAGATAACGCTCGACCTCATGTGGCACAACTCACCACCCAGTTCTTCGCTGACATGTCATCAGACATGAACCCAATATGAACTTATGGGATGAACTCAACAGACAAGTCCGCCAGCGAGACGTAGCGCCAACCAATCTCCGACAGTTGTCTCATGCATTGCAGGAAGAGTCGGCACCCATCCCACAACAAATCCAACGGCTAATCGGATCCATGTCAAGGAGATGTCGTTCTCTGATACAGGCCAGAGGAGGCTATACACCTTACTGAAAAGGAGGCCTCAGTCGCAAAGAAGAAAAGTTCAAACCAAATTTAATGAACATCATTTCATTGTTAAAGTCTTAAAGTTTCTTCATGCCAAGATTGAAGCATTATTTCCGGAAAATAAAAATTTGATACAAGTTTGAAATTTGGTGTCCATTACGACTACAGTAGTGTTGCGTTTCTGTTTTTTTTAAACAGTATATATATTTAGTGGCACAGGAAGGATGTAAGATGTAAGATGTAAGATGTAGGATGTAAGATGTAAGATATATAGTTGAACCCGTCACATCGGCGGGACTGTAAAAAAATACTGTGACATTAAGCGGAGTCCATTACAATAGCTTCTACTGCAACAGTATACAGTATGTGCGTCCCACATTTATTACATTAAGCACATAACAAACTATCTGTATCGGACACAAAATGTATTAATCATAAAACACAGTAAATCTTAGTCGTTAAATTACAATGTAGGCAACACTAAAATCAAGCAGCATTCGACTTCTCCGCAGAAGCAGTAAAAAAATGGTGATTTGCGCTGTGTTAATGATAACTGGTCTATTAACCAAAAAGTTATTTAAATACACTACATCATTAGAAACGTCCTCCGTGACGTCAGAGATCTGTAAATAATCGAGCGCAGTCTCCAAAGGACCACACGAGGTCCCCGAGAGGACCACAAGAGGTTCAGAGTATTGCATGGCTTAAGCCTGTATTCTTGGTGGGTCTCAGAAGCGGGATTGCGTGACACCATGGTTTTCGTTGCACCAGTTTAGTCTAAAGTTGGAATTTCTCACCGGAAAACCTCGACGTGTTTTGATATACCCGTGTATCACCACCGGGTGAGAGGTGGTTGTCCTTCCATTCCGGCGTTGGACTTTCTCACTGGAAAACCTCAGCGTGATTAGGATACGCATACATCCCCGCCGGGTGAGAGGTGGTTGCCTATCTAGACTGCCCTGGTCCAGTGTCTCCAACTTCAGCATTTTGTGGTCGTGGCCGCTACCCTTCCTAGTTGTGACCAGGACGGAGCTTTTGTCCAGGAGGACAAATTCTCTCCACTAGTGACTTCCACACCTGGGTTGAGCCGGTTTAGTCATATTATCCCAGTATGGGCATGTTTAGAACATGACCGACCTCTAGAGCAGAGGTACCGTGACATGCGTAGCCATAAAGTTTCACCCCTGGTGTAAGCCGGTTTAGGGATATTTTACCAGTATGGGTGTATTTCGGACATGGCCGACCTCTAGAGCGGAGGCGCCGTGGTATGGGTAGCTCTCGCCGCCATACTACTGGACATACCAAGTAAGCTTCACTTTATCCTTTCCATCACTCTTTTTTACATCGGCGCCACACAGCAACCTTGATTGCTTTTCCGCATTTTCTTCCTTGGCTGAGAGAAGCTTCACGCCACGCGCGTTATCCGAAGAATCTCGCCAGCAGTGTTCAAACTGTCTCAAAACTAATCACTTAATCTTAACCTAAACTGCCTCTATCAAAAACTGTTACTACCGAAAAACTATTCAAAACAAAACATTCTCCTAACCAAAACATAGTAATGCTCTTCAAAACAAGTAAGGCTCTCTTTTGCAAAACATAGTAAGGCTCTCTCTTAAGCTAATCTTGAGTGGTATTTATACCATTACTTTACACTCTCAGTTTTTCATGCAGCGCGTTTATCTCAAGATCTTTGCTTACGCCCTTAACTAAGTTACCTTTCAAACAAGGGTACACACTCTACTGATTGTTTCCTGAGTACCAATACTGCTTATATCCCATCAGGTAGGAAAATACTATCATAAATGTCCATTTTATCACTTAAATCCAGATCTACACGTTTGCGTTCAGTAGCCATTATCTAACACAAACGAGAACCGGAAAGAAGCTCTCGGCTATACTATTCACAGTACATTACTCGAGAATGACCAGCTGTCACCTGGCGTTGCCAATCAGACAACACCGCCCACGTCTTGATAAAGAAGACAAACAATGACCGAAATAAAACAGTTTCTAATCATGATCTTTTGAAAGGGCGGCCGTGGCAAGCCTTTCATTCACACTACCTGAGTTTTTATGCCCACATGTTCAAAAGATTGATGCGGCACGTACTCGGTGACCAAGTGGCCGGCGCCATCTTTGATGAGCCGGGAACCAGATAAGATTTTGTGAGATATTTACAGCCTGTATTCACCCAGTTGATGATATAAAGCGGGGTCTCTAACTGAGTGCAAAAACATCGTGACATTAACCAGTCTGCGTCAATAAGCGGGGTGATATTAACCGAAACCCATTAATTAGTAATAAGAGTTGGCCGGGAATACAAATTTCTGTGACAGTATCCGGGTTGTGACATAAAGCGATGTGATACTTTGTGGGTTCGAATAGATAGATAGATAGATAGATAGATAGATAGATAGATAGATAGATAGATAGATAGATAGATAGATAGATAGATAGATAGATAGATAGATAGATAGATAGATAGATAGATAGATGGATAGATAGATAGATACCATATATAATTAACATAGTAGAAAGTGCAGTACCACACACACACACAAACACCCAGTTATAAGAGACAGTGACGATCCTCTCTTTTTTTCTATGTTATGAGAGACAGTGAAGATCCTCTCTTTTTTCTCTGTTATGAAAGACAATGACGATCCTCTCTTTTTTTCTATGTTATGAAAGACAGTGACGATCCTCTCTTTTTTTCTATGTTATGAAAGACAGTGAAGATCTTCTCTTTTTTCTCTGTTATGAAAGACAATGACGATCCTCTCTTTTTTTCTATGTTATGAAAGACAATGACGATCCTCTCTTTTTTTTCTATGTTATGAAAGACAATGACGATCATCTCTTTTTTCTATGTTATGAAAGACAGTGACGATCCTCTCTTTTTTTCTATGTTATGAAAGACAATGACGATCCTCTCTTTTTTTCTATGTTATGAAAGACAATGACGATCCTCTCTTTTTTTCTATGTTATGAAAGACAATGACGATCCTCTCTTTTTTTCTATGTTATGAAAGACAATGACGATCCTCTCTTTTTTCTCTGTTATGAGAGACAGTGCCGAAACTCTCTTTTTTATGTTATTAAAGACAGTGACGATCCTCTCTTTTTTAGAGACAGTGACGATAATCTCTTTTTTATGTTATTAGAGACCGTGACGATATTCTCTTTTTATGTTATTAGAGACCGTGACGATATTCTCTTTTTATGTTATTAGAGACCGTGTCGATATTCTCTTTTTATGTTATTAGAGATAGGGACGATCCTCTCTTTTTTCTATGTTATGAGAGATGGTGAAGATCCTCTCTTTTTTTCTATGTTATGAGAGATGGTGAAGATCCTCTTTTTTTCTTTGTTAAGAGAGATGGTGAAGATCCTCTGTTTTTTCTATGTTATGAGATTTGGTGAAGATCCTCTTTTTTTTTCTTTGTTAAGAGAGATGGTGAAGATCCTCTCTTGTTCTGCTATGGTGACGATCCTCTCTTTTTTCTATGTTATGAGAGACAATGACGATCCTCTCTTTTTTCCATGTTATGAGATATGGTGAAGATCCTCTCTTTTTTTCTATGTTATGAGAGACGGTGACGATCCGCTCTTTTTTCTATGTTATGAGAGATGGTGAAGATCCTCTCTTTTTTATGTTACGAGAGACAATGACGATCCTCTCTTTTTTTCCATGTTATGAGATATGGTGAAGATTCTCTCTTTTATATATGTTATGAGATATGGTGAAGATTCTCTCTTTTTTTTTCTATGTTATGAGATATGGTGAATATTCTCTCTATTTTTTTTCTTTGTTAAGAGAGATGGTGAAGATCCTCTCTTTTTTTCTGTGTTATGAAAGATGGTGAAGATCCTCTCTTTTTTTCTATGTTATGAGAGATAGTGAAGATCCTCTATTTTTTCTATGTTATGACAAATGGTTACAATCCTCTCTTTTTTATGTTATGAGATATGGTGAAGACTCTCTTTTTTTTCTTTGTTAAGAGAGATGGTGGTGAAGATCCTCTCTTTTTTTTCTATGTCATGAAAGATGGTGGCGATCCTCTCTTTCTTCTGTTATGAGAGATGGTGAAGATCCTCCCTTTTTCTATGTTCCTCGTGCCATTAAACATGACCTACTTGTTCAAATTCTACTGTCCGAACACAAGGTCAGTCACCATCCCATGCAGTAGGTCAGGTACTCTCCCATGCAATATGTCATCCAATGTCTCATGGAGGTCGGTAACTGTCCCATGCTGTTGATCGGGGTTTGTCCCGTGAAGTAGGCCAGCCAATGTCCCGTGCAGGAGGACAGTTATTGCCACATGCAGTAGGTCGGGTGGGACTAGCTTGTAGTCCTATGTCTGATATTCTAAAACTTCAGGATATTCAGGAGCCTCTAGTGATTTCCAACAGTCACTTCACCTTGCTGGAAGCCTCCATCTCGTACAGATCTGAATTCGCTGGGCAGTATTCTATTCATAAACAGAATATTGCTATCTGTTCTCAAGAAAAGCTGTATGTTATCTGTTCTCAAGAAAAGCTGTATGTTATCTGTTCTCCAGAAAAAGCTGTATGTTATCTGTTCTCAAGAAAAGCTGTATGTTATCTGTTCTCGAGAAAAGCTGTATGTCATCTGTTCTCAAGAAAAGCTGTATGTTATCTGTTCTCAAGAAAAGCTGTATGTTATCTGTTCTCAAGAAAAGCTGTATGCTATCTGTTCTCAAGAGTGTTGTACGTTGTCTGCTGCCGAGACAAGCTGTATGTTGTCTGCCCTTAAGAAAAGCTGTATGTTGTCTGCTCTTAAGAAAAAGTGTATGTTGTCTGCTCTTAAGAAAAGCTGTATGTTGTCTGCAGGTGAAATAACAGTCCTCGCAAATGTTTTTGCAACTGCTGAGCTGGCTTCACTGCGACTTTGGCTTCTTTGTGGCTTAGTGACTGATTCTGCTTTATTAGTTTGAAATCGCCTACTGCCCCATTAACCAGGTATGCACGCGTTTCATTTCCATGGACACCACAGGTTATTGGAATTTCCTGGAAGACTACAGCTACAAAAACCGTCTTTTCCTTCTTTTCTAATTAATATACAGTTTCTTTACAGGGGCAGACTGTGACCTCTTTTCTTCCATCAATGGTCGATGGCCCATGAACAATTACTGTTTTTTTTTAAAGTGTCTGTCATTTTAGTCCAGGCTATGCCTAAATTCTTTACTTATAGACCCGATCTTCGCGTGATATCCTCTTTTCTCTTCATTCACTGTCTGTCTAAGGGTGACCCAGCCGTAGAAAACATTTCTCGTACGCGGAGAATGGCCAGCTAAACTCTGTGACGTTTCAGACAGGGCAGTGAATGAAAACAGGATATCACGTGAAGATCAGTTCCACAAATAAAGGATTTCGGCCCAGTCTGGCCTAGGTGTCAATTTTTTCACAAATAAATGTCTTCTCTTTTCTTGTGTATTCAGCGCTAGCATGTGTCCATTTAGAGCGCCTGGTGAAATGTTGCAAGAGGGCGCGCCACTTTCTCCGAATTCAGTGTTCTTACAGCGTTCTTTATACACGTGAATTTTACAAGGAACACATTGAAGGAGTGTGGGTTTATGTGAAATTTACAAAGGAAAGCCCTCACCCAGCGATACAATATGTTATAATTAATATGACTTTTGATTTCAGGTCTTTGCTACACCTGAAGTTATTAATGTGATCATTAACTGCGGCGAACTTGAAATGAACCATGCAGAGAAAGAGAAAGACAGAAAAAAAAGACAGACAAAAAGACAGTCATGCAGACACAGACAGACAGTCAGGCAGAAGAAAAAAAAATTACAACCGAAAGAATGTTTTTTTTTTTTTGTAATTTTTTTTTTTTTAGTCCAGCCTCGGCCGAAATTCTTTACTTACGGACCTGATATTCGCCTGATATCTTCTTTTCCCTTCATTCACTGTTTATCTTAAGTGAAATATATGATTGTAATGTAGCCTTCGTTGCTTTTCTAGAAAAAAGGCAAAGACCGGGAGTGCTATAATGGACAATGATCAATGAAAGTGCAGAAACTGGTTATGATATTAAAAAAAAAGAAACTCCACAAACCATGCTTGCTTAACCTTGTCAAGAAAGGCACACGGAAGTAAATGACATCCCAGTGTGTACAGGGCAACAGAAGGTTGAAACTTGGGGATATGAAATTGGTGTTGACTAGAAACAAACAGTTAAAATATAACAGAGATAAAGTTTTGACTGACAATACAAAGCTGAAACATAAGAGAGATTACCTTTACTCATTTATACAAGCAAAGGCTCTTGTTAACTTTTCTCATCATACAAGCACAGGCTTCTGATAACTTTACTCATCATACAAGCAAAGGCTCCTGGTAACTTTTCTCATCATACAAGCATAGGCTCCTGATAACTTTTCTCATCATTCAAGCAAAAACTCCTGATAACTTTTCCCATCATACAAGCATAGGCTCCTGATAACTTTTCTCATCATTCAAGCAAAAGCTCCTGATAACTTTTCTCATCATACAAGCAAAGGCTCGCGTTAACATTACTCATCACACAAGCAAAATATGATTCTGTTACATCCTGATCCTCATTCTGAATCAGATCAAACCTGAACATAATGAACATGAGCGAAGATAAACCTGAACATAATGAACCTGAGCAAAGATAAACTTGAACATAATGAACCTGAGCGAAGATAAACCTGGACATAATGAACCTAAGCAAAGATAAACCCGAACATAATGAACCTGAGCGAAGATAAACTTGAACATAATGAACCTGAGCGAAGATAAACCTGAACATAATGAACTGTAAACTGAGCGAAGATAAACCTGAACATAATGAACCTAAGGGAATATAAACCTGAACATAATGAACCTAAGCGAAGATAAACCTGAACATAATGAACAGTAAACTGAGAGAAGATAAACCTGAACATACTGAATCTAAGCGAAGATAAACATGAACATAATGAACCTAAGCGAAGATAAACCTGAACATAATGAACAGTAAACTGAGCGAAGATAAACCTGAACATACTGAATCTAAGCGAAGATAAACCTGAACATAATGAACAATAAACAGCGAAGATAAACCTGAACATAATGAACAGTAAACTGAGCGAAGATAAACCTGAATATAATGAACCTAAGCGAAGATAAACATGAACGTAATGAACAGTAAACTGAGCGAAGATAAACCTGAACTTAATGAACCTAAGCGAAGATAAATATGAACATAATGAAGAGTAAACTGAGTGAAGATAAACCTGAACGTAATGAACAGTAAACTTAATGAAGATAAACCTGAATATAATGAACAGTAAACAGCGAAGATAAACCTGAACATAATTAACAGTAAACTGAGCGAATATAAACCTGAACGTAATGAACAGTAAACTGAGTGAAGATAAACCTGAACATAATGAACCTAAGCGAAGATAAACATGAACATAACGAACCTAAGGGAAGATAAACCTGAACATAATGAACAGTAAACTGAGAGAAGATAAACATGAACATAATGAACCTAAGGGAAGATAAACCTGAACATAATGAACCCAAGGGAAGATAAACCTGAACGTAATGAACAGTAAACTGAGCGAAGATAAACCTGAACATAATGAACATAAGCGAAGATAAACATGAACATAATGAACAGTAAATTGAGCGAAGATAAACCTGAACATAATGAACAGTAAATTGGGCGAAGATAATTCTGAGCATAATGAACCTGAGCGAAAATAAACCTGAACATAATGAACCTAAGCGAAGATAAACCTGAACATAATGAACAGTAAACAGAACGAAGATAAAGTTTCCATGATCTGGCAGACGAGTTCTTCTTGGTAAAATTTACGAGGTTTTGTTTACGACTTTTCTTCATCGCATGAACAGATGAAGACTGACCACCCATCCTAATCGATGACTGAGATCAAAGATCTCTGCCCAGGGACGTTTTGTCTGATCAGTTGATCCTAGGATCAAACAACACTAAAAGTTCATTATTCAACAATTGTCTATCAACACATGTCAGTTAGAGAGATGGACATGAGCCATTGTTCAACATTCTGATTATCGACACATGTTAGTTAGAGAGATGGACATGAGCCATTGTTCAACATTCTGATTATCAACACATGTTAGTTAGAGAGATGGACATGATCCATTGTTCAACATTCTGATTATCGACACATGTTAGTTAGAGAGATGGACATGAGCCATTGTTCAACATTCTGATTATCGACACATGTCAGTTAGAGAGACAGACATCTTTATCGCCCCACCTCTCCTGGGTCAGTTTCACCTGGGGTAAGGTAACGTCTGTCTATTCACCTATGTCTGCCTGTCTATCTATCTTGGCAACCTGGGGCTTGAGAACCGCTACATCAGGAATATGGGACGCTGTAACTACACCGCTAGAACTCGAAATTCAGCTACACTTAATATTCTCTTTTCCCCAAATCATATTTCCTCTCTGCTAAGTTCTACTGTTTCCTCGTCTGTAACTCATATACAAGAACTTTTTCACCGCACTAGATTACAAACCCTCTACCCCAACCACTTTCATCTATTCCACCAACTATTTTTTTCAGTCAGATTACCGCTGTATCACTCTCCTCTCTCTCTCCTCTTTCCCCTCTCTTCATCCACTGTTTACTACCACTATCACGCACCCCAAATCCTCATTTAAAACATTCACATAATCTACCACACGCACTCCTGGACTCAGCTCTTTACAAGTCACAGCCACGTGCTCCATTAACATTTTTTTCCCATTCCTATTTGTCACAAAGCATTCGTGCGAATTTATATTGTATCTTCTTTCCGTATTTCTTTGTTCTGCGTGTTTTTGTATGATTAAAGCTAAAGTCGAAACGTCAAAACTTTGTGCTCGTTAATTAATAAAGCTGTTCCTACTTTAGTTTTAAATAGTTTTAACATTTTGTCTGTCTGTCCATCTGCATGTCTGCTGCTAAAAGTATCGGAATATCAGTAGTTCTGGCTGGTCTTTAAATATTATCCCTTATAGTGAGGGTGTCAGGCCGCCGACCATATGTGTACCTCTCGTAGGCCGCAATCTACCCACATAACATGCCAGTACTAAGTTTAAAGATATCTGCAGCTGGGAATGGAAAGGAAACTACAGTACAGAATGAAAAATGGGACACAAAATTATTCTAAATTGTATGAAATCTCTCTCTCTCCCCTCTCCCCCCCCCCTCTCTCTCTCTCTCTCTCTTTGAACCGTACGTGTCCAAGGCACATGGGGCTTCCGCAAGGGTTTTCCACAAACGTCTGTCCTTTGCCTTCCTTTCCGCTCTTGCCTAAGTGAGCCCTCTCTGTTGTTCTTCTTCATGTCTCTTTTTTTCTACCATCACTTCTGTTCCCCTGTGGTGTCTTAATGCTATTTTTGGTAGTGGTTGTCAGTCATTCGGAGCACATGTCCCAACCATCGCCAGCGTCTTTCCTCAATAATTGCTATCAGTGGCTTCATCTGAATTTTTGCCAACAAGATGTTATTTCTTATAGTGCTTGGCCAAAATTTTCTTCTAATTCTTCGTAAACATTTAGCCTGGAAAGAATTCAACTTGTTCTCTATAGTTTTGGTGATTTTCCGGCATTCATTTCCATAGAGTAGTACACTTAGAACATTACTCTTAAATATCCTTATTTTAATCTTCATGTATAGTTTTTTTTTAATTTCCATATAGTCTGTAGCATTGCAAAAGCCTGGTGTGCTCTAGTAAGTCTGCTGTTGATGTCCTCTGTGTTGTCTCTATTTTCTACTACTCTACTACCAAGGTATACAAATTCATTGACTTCCACCACTAACTTGCTATCTACTCTGAGTACATTTCTGCTGTTCGCATTTTGCTTCATTAACTTTGTCTTTCCTACATTGATCTTTAATCCTGTGATGTTAGCATATTGAGTTAGCTTGTTTATTTTATCTTGCATATCGTTGTGGCTGCTTGACAGTAGACAAATGTCGCCGGCAAAGTCAAGGTCGGCCAGGATTGTGTCGAGTGTCCATTGTAATCCTCAAATTGTAAGAAATAATAATAATGAACTGATGCACCGTGTGGGGTTGGGGGGGGGGGGCGGGGGAAGGTGAAGACGCTGTCCAATTTGGCATTCTGCAACACACAGGTGAACTGTTAGTATCAAGCCTGGAGAACCATAGGTGATCAAGACCCAGCCCCCTTTCTGTTGGTACCCCCAGTAACAGGCTTAGCCTGGCTATAACGCCAAGGATCGCATAGTTCCCGGGGTAGTAGAGTCTGTTTAAAGAAGTACTGCACGGCTCCTGTTTTTTAGCTCCACTCCGGGACTAAACAAATATTCGCTGTAAGTAACCCTCTCCAGATCCGACACGATGCTATGCCTCAACATCTTCACTGCATTGTCTGAAGAAGAAGAAGAGAAGAAAAGAAGAAGAAGAAGAAGAAGAGAAGAAGAAGAAGAAGAAGAAGAAGAAGAGAAGAAGAAGAAGAGAAGAAGAAGAAGAAGAAGAAGAGAAGAAGAAGAAGAAGAAGAAGAAGAAGAAGAAGAAGAAGAAGAAGAAGAAGTCTATAACCTTGTGCCATATACTAGACACCGTTAGCTTGCACAAGCTTTGCAAGGTCTGGAGTTGGAGAACACACATCACACGCACACAAGTTTGCCGTTCACATCTGTACATAAGCAACTCATGTTCCTCTAGCACTCGAACGTGGAGATTTTCTTCTCACGAAACCTTCAACAATAAATTTCCCTCGTCTCTAGCTACACAACCTCCGTGTGTATTTTTCAACACATTAAAAAATCCCTTGGCAGTTGGAAATCACAAAAAAAGTGAACTAGACGTCGCTGGCCGGACAAAATCCTAGGAAATCTGCCACGGAGATGGGCGCATCTACTGGGAGTGTCTATGTTGCCTCCGGCCTCCATTCTGTGGTGGTAGCTGAAAAGGAGGGGGGAGGAGGAGCAGACATGGGAATGTCCAGGCGGCGATGAAGCCTTTCTCAGAAGAATGGACCAACTCATTTCCCATTTTTTTTTAAGTTCTCTCCCCTCAACACCAAACTTTATTTCCCTGTTTGGGTTGGACATTACCTGTTAAAATAAAATATTACAAACACTCTTATTTTTTTTAATCTGTCAAAAATTATCAAACTAACTTATTCTTTTTAAATTACATACATTGTTGCTAAAATTAAGTTTATGGAAACAGAAAGACTCGCTGTACGAAGTAACTGACTCTTAAATCTTGTTACTGTATCTGTTCTCTTGATGTAAACTGTACTGCTCTTGTAACGTGACTTACAGTTCAACCAATCTCACCATTAAAAAAAGAATGGAAACACTAGTAGAAATACTGAAAGTGGGATCAGAGCACTTAGGATTAATTGTCCGATGTGCAATGACGATGATAAAGGGAAAGGTATGAGTTGTGAACCAGCGTCATTTCTCATGGTCAGACATAAGTGCACTGATGCCTGGTCAGTAGTTGACCAGAAACTGCCATCAGCACCAACTCTGTAGCTAGGGGCGTCATTCTTCTTTCTTCACAGGGCGTTAACCCTAGTACCCATTTTTTTTCTTGAAGCTGGGTTAACTCCGGGAGTTTTTTGCGAGCCATGGTCTGATCGCCACTGTGGCGAGTGGAAATAGCCTTGTCGGAGAGCGAGTGACTAATCCACTGCGCTAACGGGGCTCCCGATGATGTTCCATCGACTAACTAACAATTCCACCATGTTCCCAAGTTTAACAAAAGGATCTGTCATGCGTAAATGGCGATCAAAATAATCTTTATTACTTTCACACGAGCCAGACTGACATAGAAATCTTGGCAGAATCTGCTTCTTCATTCTCTACAGAACACAACGTCAATCTCTGGCTTGTTTCTTACTTCATTTTCCGCCCTCTAACTTCTTCCGGATGTATCTGTGTCTAAAAATAGCATTCCCTGACAGAGCTCCGTTCTTCGTCTGATTCGTATATTAATGCATATTAGTACTCCCAGCAATAAGTAAATTGCTTTACATTTTAATTTATTGTTTTCTTATCGACTTTAAAAATATATTTTAGAACAATAGCTAAATGAGACAACCCCCCCCCCCTCCTCCCCAAAGGAGGCAGCGCAGGCCGCATGAGTCTTGGCGCCGGCCGTCAGACTGACACTCCTGCCCTACATCTTCAGAGACCATAGTTCTTTCCCTTGCCTACAACACTTTGGAGGAAAATCTGTCCTTTTCTAGAAGGTCCACTTTGCGTTGTTCACATTAGCCATTAAGGTACTCTGCTACCCTGCCTTACTTCACTGCACTGCACACCCCTCTCCGCTGGGCTGATATTTCTGTACTTAACGCCGAAAATATCGGAGAAGGGGGAAAGTTAACTTGTGTCCTGTTTTTGCGACGGCAGGGTAACAAGGTGACTCACTGCAGGATATGTAATCATTGTCTTTTGGGGTTGACTTCAGGATGCTAATGGGATGGGATTTTGTCCTGAAATATTGCTGAATTCTGTTCGATCTTTCGGGAATTACTGAGCGAATATCCTGTACGCCCGCCCGTGGCTTCAGCGGGAAAAATGAGGCAACATTCGAGTACATCTTGTCCCGAAACAGGACAATGTTCTATGGGTTTTCAGTACGATGCGCCCTACAACTACCTATAACAAAATCGAGGCTGCAAGTAAAGATCACCAAAGGTGTTTACCAGAAAATCAAAGCAAAAATCATGCACTTTTAATGGACTCCACAACTATAAAAACCGATGTCATGTTTCGTGCAGCAATCAGTTCTACCTTCACTGCAGCTGAAACAGATTTGAAAGCCAGAGATTTCATTACAGATTTACAGAGCTCATTTACTTCAGCAAAGATGTCCCAGCTGTTTCATTTTTGTGGTAATTTAGAATTAGAGTACCTGCATTTTGTGATTATTTTGGTTTGATTTGTTTAAGTTAAAAGTTTCAGCAGTATTAACAATTCCAGAAGTAGTAATGCATATTTATTATTATTGTTGTCGCTGTTAATATTGACGTCGTTGTTGATGTTGTTGTTACACCATCTCTTGTTACTGTTACTGCGCATCCTTCACATCTTCATTTTATGATATTTATTACAAACTTCTTACATTTTACATCTTACACCCTTCCCGTGCCGTTAAACGTCGCACAGGGCTCTCATAGTTGTTTGCCAAGTTTTCCTGTTCTCGGCGAGTTTGTCTACTTCATCAAGGGATGTTATGCCCACTAAATTGGCTTCTCTTAACAATATCCTCTTTAGAATTTCACGTGGTCGACCTAGTACAGACACACCACAGTAAACTCTTCACTAACAACATTACAAATAAAATATTTGAAGACATCTTTACTACTTAAATCAATACAAATACAGTAAGACGTTTTTTAACTGTAATACTGAATTAGTAATATTATTATGATGGCAATATTAATTCTACGTTAATAGTAGAGCTGTAACTTAGCCTGTGACATCATAACGTACAAAAATTTGTAGAAAAACATTTCATTTCAATAGTTCCAGAGCATTATAGTGTTATCTCTTATAAAAATAAATACAGAAATGTTTGTTATTCCGTGGAAGTTGAAAATAACTGGATATTCTTAGTTTAAACTTAACATAAGACTAAAGCCATATATACGTATATACACACGTGCGCGTACACACACACACACACACATTGTAAGCGACAATGCCAGATTGGGCTGTTCTTATGTTAAACATTACAGGCAGTGGGAACTGGCCATACCAAGTTAGCTAACATCTACTGCAGTAGCTAACTCTGTACCGAAGTCCTGTTCTCTTGTTAACAAAGCTAGACATCTGCTTATTAAGCCGATATTTCTTATAGCAATATTTATTTCCAAGTGAATCCCTGCAAGCGACTTGTACAATTTTCAAGTTATCCATTACATGCCAGGGCAGGTAGTTATTTTCTGATTTTGAATATCGCAAACGACTTTTAGGAGTCAACCACTAAGTTAAGATTAAGTTAAGTTCAGCATGTAACAGGAAATGTCTAGTTATTTCTAGGTTAAACATCACATACGAGAGTAGCTATTTTCAAGTTAAACATCCTATACGAGGGTAGCTACTTCCAGGTTAAACATCACATACGAGGGTAGCTATTTCTAGGTTAAACTTTACATAAGAGGGCAGCGATGTTTAATTTAAAAATCAAATACAGCTGTTGCAATTTTCAGTTTGTACATTAAATACGAAGGTAGATTTTTTTTCAGGCTAAACATTACAAACGAGGGTAGTTATTTTCAGGTTGAACATCATATAAGAGGACAGCTATTTTCAGGTTAAACATCACAAACGAGGGTAGCTATGTTCAAGTTAAACATTAAATACGAGGGTAGTTATTTTCAGGTTGAGTAACACATAAGTCAGTCAGTCATTTGCATGTCCCTTGCGGAACTTTGCCTCCCTAACAGTTCTCCTGTAGGCCTCTCGGTTGTAAGCAAGATGGCCTGCTGCTGGTGCATCCATTAGCAGATCATCAACGATGTCTTGCAGCCATCTTCGCCTTGGTCTTCCTCTCTTTCTTTTTCGCATTATGTACCCTTCCAAGACTCTAGATTATAATGCTGTTTAATATGTCCAGAATATTTAAGTTTTCTCTCTTTAATCCTCTTTACTAGCCAACCTTCTTCGATATTAAGTTCTTGTAGTATGGATATATTTGTTCTTTTTTTGTGTCCACGATATTTGAAGAACTCTTCTGTAGCATTTACATTCAAAGGCATTTATGTGTTTCTCAGCTGTTTTGTTAATTGTCCAGGTCTCACAGGCATATGTTGCGATGGGAAATATGCATGCCCTTAAAAATCTTATTTTTGTGGTTCTGTCTGCTCCTTTCCACAGCATCTTTAGTTGTTTTATTTTTTGAAGAGCGATAGGGTGTCCTCCTTTTAATTTCCCTCATTGTATCTCCATTATTAGTTAGTAGTGATCCAAGATATTCAAAACTGTCCACTTCTTCCAATTTTTCCTCATTGATACTTATATCAGCTGCCTTGTTTGTTTTGTCAGTTGTCATCAATTTAGTTTTCTTCGCATTAAGATAGAGGTTTTGCTCTTCACTATTCTTACGGACTGACATAATTAGTTTTTTCCATTCTTTTCTGTGTTGTGGACAATAATACAGTGTCATCAGCATATCTAATCTCTGGTATTTCATAACCTCCAATTGTTATGGCATCATACTATTCTTTGTCTACATCTTCTCTAACATTCCTCGTTATATTTTCAGTATACAAGTTAAATAAGTAAGGTGACAATATGCACCCCTGACGGACCCCTTGTTTTATGTCAAACCAAGTTGTTGTTTCACCGTTTATTTTTACTGTTACCTGTTGGTCTAGATACAGCAGTTATTAATTGAATCAAATGTGTTGGTAATCCCATTCTTTCCATTATTTCCCAAAGTTTCTGGTGTTGTACACAATCAAATGCTTTTGAATAGTCAATAAAGGATAAATATAGTTTCACATTAAATTCTCTGTATTTCTTTTTCATTAATCTTATATTGAAAATATGATCTCTTGTTCCTTTTCCTTGTCTAAAACCAGCGTGAACCATATTGATTTCTCCTTCTACTTTCTTACGAAGTCTGCCCATTATGATTTTTAACAGAATTTTACTGGTATGACTAATCATAAATAATAACACACAAGAGGGTATCTATTTTCAGGTTAAACATCACATACGAGGGCAGTTTTTTTTTCATACTGAATACTAACCATGAGACCAATTTGTGATTTCTTAGTTAACTATTACATGTGATAAGTAACTGCTTCCCAGTGAAGAATCACAGCGGGTGACAGGAGACTGTTTAAAGCTTTTAAAAACCGTTTCTCTTCTCTAGTGACGGTTTCAGTGATTCTGGTGACATACAGAGCCTTAGCCTTCACGGGCGGTCTGTGCGAACAAGAGCAGAGTTGGAGGGATGCCTTGTGCAATTACATCAGTAATGCTGCCTCAAGAAGTGAGGATCTGCTCAGCCTTTCGGTAAGTAAATATTTCCCTCAGAAACTATGGATGAGGAAACATTCTGATCGGAAAATGTGAATGAGGATACATTTTTATTATACTTACTTTGATTTCAGTTTCTTGTTCTGTGTTAAAGATCCAAGAACTCATGCGCGCATGCGTGATTCCATGTGAATGTAGCATGAAGACTCACGATCAATGAGTTATTCTGTGTGACTGTAGCATGGTAACATGATAATTCACGATTACATGAGTGATGCAGCATGAAAACTCGCTATCACATGAGTGATTCCTTGTGATTGCAGCATGCGAACTTACGATCACATAAGTGACTCCATGTGACCGTAGCTTGAGAACTCACAACCCCTTGGGTTGATTCAGGCGATTGTAGCTTGAGAACTCACAACCCCATGGGTTGTTCAAGGTAACTGTAGTAGGGGAAAAAAAGGAAGCAACTTTTTGTTGTTGTTGTAATCTTCTATTGAAGAGTAAAGAAAAAAAAGAAAGTAAAAGTGTTATGGCTTTAGTGAAAAAAAAAAAGGTATTCTGTCATTTACTTTTCTTATTTTGTTTTCTACAATATACATATTCTGAGTTCTGTTTAAAATCTGTTCTACATTTGGCTGTGCAAGAAATGGAAACTTGCTACAACATTGTTGATGTTCTTTGTCTGCCACAAACTATGATCTTAGATTCGATATGCACGTGTACTTAAAAGCATTTACTGCTACATTAACATCTACAATCCGAATTGCGCTTCGCCATGCCTGATGACAGCAGCACATGTCAGTAACGCGTCACTCATAATAGTATGATGTAATGACATTTTTCTTTCAGAAATCAGAAGTCTTGGCACGCAAGACACAGCCGTGTGTATGACGTAGACTTTGCTAAAGTAATCTACATATTGCAGGTCACATGATGAAATGGTAGCTCTTAACATTTTCTCTATTTCAGAGAAACGCAGTGCCCGGCGGGGTCGCCAAATACAACTTTAAGAATCCAGAAAATGTGGTAAATATCAATTATTATTATTATTATTATTGTACTTGTGTTCATTATGCTGAGGAAACGATAAAAATATTATCTGACAAATTCGCAATACAGAAAAAAATAAACAAAAAAAAAAACAAAACGAAAAAGCCATGAACTTTGTATATATTAAAAAAAATTATATAGACTTGTCACTGATGATTGTTAAAATACCGAAGAAACTTTTTTAAAAAAATGTCAAAAGTCCATAAAAATATCAAGTATATTAAGAGAATATTAAGATTAGATAAACTGGAAAACACAAACAATAAGGATAACAAAAGTGAGAATTACAATAGAACCAAAAATAGAAAATATTATAGAGGTAGAAAATGAGAAAATGAAAGCAGAGTTAAAGAAGAAGAAATAGGAAGAAAGAAAGAAAGAAAGAAAATTCTTAATGGACTTTTGTTTAAAAAAAAAATAAAAGATTTGCCAACAAAAGATTCTGAAAAAAAAATTGGCACCTAATTCTCACGATCACTGAGTCACTAGAAGATATGGTCTTAGTGGTCAATTTTTCCTCAATCTGTTGGAGCACTACAGAGCGATGTAGGCAGCATCGCACCCGGGCGCCTGTCCTTCGCCGTCTCCAGAAAGAGCCAGGTATCTATTTATATGACTGCGTTACTGGGACGATTCCAATCAGGATTCAGTCACGTGGCCTTTAGCTTGAGATAGGAGTCCACTAACCGTTTCACAACTCGTGTGCTCCTTGTGTTGCTATATCGATGTTCCTGAGTTTTAATAATTCTTCACTTTCAGTCAACTCTCGATAGCCTGCAGCCGGAGATAGAATTATACTACCAAACACTCACTTCCTTGCTGTCATCTCTGAATGCATTCAATGGCACCCCTGCTTACCGAAAGGAGGCCGTTGTGATAGCAGCAGTTGACAGAGCAGCATTGTGCAAGAACTTACTTAATGACGTTCTGGCTGACCTGAGGCCAATGAAGATCCAGCTCTCCCGCCGCGCCAGCCCGAACGCCGAGCCCCGCCCTGCGACCACGGCAAGCCCTCTGACCAGGCTCAGCCAGTTCTGCAGAGAAAATAACCACGTGATGCAGACTCTGGTGCCAGTCCTACAGAAGTGGCATGACAAATGCCGCGAGTGCGCATCTACCGGAAGACGTTGAAAGCGGAGCATTAACTGCAGGACTCCATAAACTGCATCTTTTATTTATGTATTCTGAAACTTGCACCTGCAGCTTCTTCTAAATTAGATTATAAGATTTTTAAAAATAAATTTTGTCACGACATTCCTAATTTTAACCATAAATTCACAAATACAAATTCATCAACTGAATTTATAACTATAATCCCTATGTCATGTCATGCTAAAGAATCTCTGATTTATGTCAGTTTTTCTACATTTTTATAAGTTGTGAGCTGTTCTCGGAGAACAGTTTCATCAGTTCTAATGTTGTGCTCAAACTGTCTGGCCTATAAGACATGATAAGCAAACAAATTGAATGTACGTGCTGTGCACGAAATAAAGTGTATTTAAAACCATCATTTTATAGAAGGATGATATTATACATATGAAGCAACTTGTGGTAGTTAGAGTTTAAAACTCATCTGTAATATATCTGAGTTTATAATTCATCTGTAACATATCAGCTTTTACAACTCACCTGCAACATATTGGATTTTACAACTCACCTGCAACATATTGGATTTTACAACTCACATGTAACGTAGCGGATTTTAAAATGATTCGTAACATATTAGACCAAAAACTCGCCTATAAGATTTTACAGCTCATTTGTAACATATTAGATTTAAATCTCATCTGCAGCATATTACATTTTAAAACTTACCTGTAACATTACATTTTAAAATTCACCCGTAACATTTATATAATATATGAACATAAGCTAGCTACAAAATATTGTGACATACAAGTGTGACATATTGTGACATAATTTCATAGATTGAAACTGCCTACAACAAACGCTCACTCTGTGTCCTTTAAGCAGATCTTCACACTATTTTTTTATATCTTTCGTGCACTCGCAGATTCTATACAGTGATTTAGATGCATCTCGCCTTGTAAGCGAATATTATTTTTTTGCTTTCCCTGTCACAATGTGTCACGTACTCGATTTTATATCTGAGCCGAAAGCAGCGGGATTTTAAACCACTGTTTTTCTGCGCGTGAAGGCAATTCACTCTCTGTTCCACTCTCTCACGCTCTCAAAACTTATTTTGAACACTGTATACTATGCACTGTACACTGTACACTATGCGCCCTAAATATTGCTTATAATTCGTTAAGTGAATATTCACATTTTACAGTAAACAAATTGGCTATGATAGTTTTCCGCTTTTTTATTTGTATAAATAAAATATATTTTTTAAATGTATGAAACCTGATTCTTGTCATTGACATATTTACTTACTCATATTTCAGAATGTTATATTACTTCATGATTATTTCACGTTTATTTCATGATTTTTTCATGCCGTTGAGTGTCACTTGATGATGATAGTCGAACTGTTTGAACCAGATTTTTTTTTCAAAAGACTAGCGAGCGTTAGAATTAAAATTTATTATATTATAACATTTTTGGTAAAAAAAAATACCTATAAAAATTACTTACATAATCAGAAATTCTGTAATCTTTGCGATGTAATATTTGAATCATTTTAGTCCCGTTTGTACATAGCTCAGATTTATATGATTGATGCACTAAGTATTTTATCATTAAAGGAGTCTTTTTTTTCTGCAATCATTACTTTCTGATTTCCATTTGTTCTTTGTGTCTCTCATTTCATAATTGGTTTTGTCTTGTAGTTTATGATCGTGAAATCATCAGTCATCGTTGTTGTTGTTGTTGTTGTTGTTGTTGTTGTTGTTGTTGTTGTGAGAACCTGGAAAGGAATTTATGAGATGGTGCAAAACTATCTCTCAGTTACAAAAGAAAAAAAAAATGAAATAAATTATCAAGCGCGCGCATTCCTCTGCGAAACTTATGATAAATATCAGCAATACCGGCAACGCCAGGAGCACCAACACACGCAGTCTCACCAAGAGTCAAAACTACGAGAACAAATCTCCAGAGCCAAATTCAAATCACAGTTGAGGAAGCCAAACCGGCAGATTTGGGTGGATTAAAAAAAAAAAAAACTTCATGTGCTACTTTCACTGCGGAAAGATAAGGAACAAACAAACTTCAAAAGTGTGAAGATTTGGGCAGTCCGCCCTTTCTAACATTGTGACCTTCATCACTCAAATGTTATTCTAATACAACCATTAAATATCAATTTAGTATCAGTGTTATATGTGTTATATAAGTGTAAAAAATATTAACAATTATGAAATGAACTCGGACAGGATAACATCTCGTCCGTACATACAACAGAACAATATATAACATTTTCGCACATAAATTACAGTCGAGTTGAGGTAAAACAGAACAAAACAAAACTGTTCCCATAAAAGAATGATTTCCTTAGAGTACACATGAGAAACATATAAACAGACACACGAATATAGCTGATAAGTAAAGTACACAGCGATGTCCATTTTGAAGATTGTCTGGAGCTGTAAAACAGCAGGCCAAAATGACCCACACGTTTTTTTTTTTTTTGTAACTGATTTTGTAGAGCAGGGAGTTTCAACATGATTTTTGTAAGCTGGTACAAAACTGTTCTCTCTCTCCCTCTGTGTGTGTGTGTTTGTGTATTTGTGTGTGTATCTCTCTCATTCTCTCCCTGTCTGTCTTTCTCTCTCACTCTCTCTCTCTTTCTCTCTCACCCTCACACTCTCTGTCTCACTCTCATTCTTTCTATTTTTCTCACTCTCTCGCCCTCTCTTTCACACACTCTCTCTTTCTCACACACACTCTCTCTCTCTGTGTCTCACTCTCATTCTTTCTATTTTTCTCACTCTCTCGCCCTCTTTCACTCTCTCTCTCTCTCTCTCACACTCTCTCTCTGTCTCACTCTCACCCTCTCTCACCTTCTCTCTCGCTCTATCTCTTTCTCTCTATTTCAGTTTCACTCTCACTCTCTCTCTCTCACACGTTCACTCTCTCATCCTCTCTCTCTTTTCTCTTTCTCACCCCAACCCCCCGCCCCCTCCTAAAAAATTATTAGCCATTCTGTTTTCATCCACTACTGGCCTTTGTCATCAAATCTCTAATACTAGCCCTAACCTTGTTTGACTGTCCGTCCAATCGGGCTTTTATGTGTGCTGCAAACATAAGATGCTGCAAACACAAGATGCTGCAAACACAAGATGCTGCAAACACAGGATGCTGCAAACACAAGATGCTGCAAACATAAGATGCTGCAAACATAAGATGCTGCAAACACAAGATGCTGCAAACACAGGATGCTGCAAACACAGGATGCTGCAAACACAGGATGCTGCAAACACAGGATGCTGCAAACACAGGATGCTGCAAACACAGGATGCTGCCGTTTACTGCAGTTGCTGGTAGTTTGCTGATCACGGTTTGTTGACTCAGCGTTGCTTGTGCTGATACTCGTTACTCGAGTGCTTTGTGCTTAAAGCATCCTTGACCTTTAAATGACTGACCGTCAGACCAAGGGATTCGTTCAGTTTGAGCACAAGTTCTGCTCCCGTTCATGGCCTCTACTAGAAATAACTGAGAAAATTTAAGTAGAATTTTCATCACAAAGAAATACACCTTTGTTTCAAAGAAAAAAAAACAATGTCAAAGCGTACACGGTGCTGGCTGTCTGCCGGAAAATTTTCTGTCATCTTCACCATGAGCTCCTTCATAGCTCTGCCCCACTCCATCTCCTCGACTTAACTTTACATGTCCTTCCTCGATCCCCTGTCCATGATTTAACTGTTTACATACATAGGAATAATGTTACTCATAACTTTGTAGCGTAGGAATAATGTTACTGATAACCTTATGACGTAGGAATAATGTTACTGATAACTTTGTGACGTAAGAATAATGTTACTCATAACTTTGTGATGTAGGAATAATGTTACTCATAACTTTGTGACGTAGGAATAATGTTATTCATAACTTTGTGACGTTGGAATAGTGTTACTGACTTTGTGACGTAGGAATAATGTTACTGATAACTCTGCGACATAGGAATAATGTTATTATAACTATGTGACATAGGAATAATGTTATTATAACTATGTGACATAGGAATAATGTTATTATAACTATGTGACATAGGAATAATGTTATTATAACTATGTGACATAGGAATAATGTTATTATAACTATGTGACATAGGAATAATGTTCAATGTTGAAGGTTCAAAATTCAGACTCCGTCTTCACTGCATTCGGGACAACCCCATACATGCCCCGCCGCATCCATCCAAGAGTTTGTCCGCTGATAGTTCCTGGCAAATGTTGGTTGTTTGCTAATAGTTCCTGGCAAATGTTGGTTGTTTGCTAATAGTTCCTGGCAAATGTTGGTTGTTTACGATGTGTTTTCTGCCACACAGTTCAGATTTCCTGCCAGCACCTTTAATTTGTCCTAGCTACAGCAATCTCTTCACATCTTCTGTTTTCATCCACTCCAGCTGAACTGCGGAAAAATAAAGAGCGGGAGTGGGAGAACATTCCATTCCTGCTCTTTATTTTCCTGCAGTCTGTCCAATACACCTTTTGCAATGTCACCCTTGTCCATTTTCAGCCTGCCATTTATTTTAGCCTGTCCAGCAAGTCTATCTGCCACATTACTGCCATGTATTCCCGCATGTCCTGGACAGTAAAGCCACGTTAGGCTTGTCAATTTATTGGCTTAACATTTGAACCCATTCTTTGCGAAGCAAATTCTTCTCAGTCTTACGAAGCATACTCTGTGAATCCGTCACAATGACACCATTAACCACAGCATCAGCAACTAACCATTCCAATGCTGCCGACACAGCCTCAACTTCCATTCTCATTCTTGATGTGGCGACTTCAAAGCTTCCCGAACCCTGTGCCACGACTCTTCCATTTCGGTAGGCAACAAAGCCCCAGCCACTCTTCCGAGTCACGGAGCCATCTGTACATACTACCTTATCGAAAGAGCCACGGTGATGCTGGATGAGATCTTGAACTCAAAGTTCAACTGCCCCATGTGCCCACTCTCTACATTCACGGCCCTTCTGTATAATAATCTTTGTCAGCTGAGGTCGGTCATGTACCTGTAACCAGTCATCACCTTCAGGAACCTGATCTAGATGTCAAATTGATTTTATTCTATCCTCGGGCTCGGCCGTTCATGATCTGCGTCTTCCTTTATGGCGACTGGCATTTGTCAAAAAATAGCATGGTTATATATAGCAAAAGAATAGCACTAAGATGGACACCACAGGGGAACAGAAGTAAGGGTAGACCAAAAGAGACATGGAGAAGAACAACAGAAAGGATGTTGAGCAATAGAGGGCTCACCTGGGCAAGAGCAGAAAAAAAGGCGAAGGACAGGCATTTGTGGAAAACCCTTGCGGAAGCCCCATGTGCCCTGGGCACTTAAGGTTCAGAGAGAGAGAGAGAGAGAGAGAGAGAGAGAGAGAGAGAGATAGCAAAAGAGAGTACGGGATGAGTTCTCCTCTTGTGAACCTACCTTAAAGCGATAATGTTACTTAGAGTTATGAGACATAGGGGTAATGTTACTTATAGCTATGAGACACAGGGGTAATGTTACTCCGATCTACGGGACATGGGGGTAATGTTAATTAGGGCTATGAGACATAAGGGTAATGTTATTTAGAGCTATAAGACTTGAGGTAATGTTACTTAGAGTTATGAGATATAAGGATAATGTTACTTAGAATTATGAGACATAGGTATAATGTTACTTAGAGCTATGGGACATAGGGGTAATGTTCCTCAGAGCTATGAGACACAGGGGTAATGTTATTTAGAACGATTTTAACTCAGTTATTTTTCTGTGGCATAGCTCAAACATCTAACTCCAAATGCACTAACAAAACAATATTAGAAATGGAAATAGTTAACACAAGAACACTAGCGATCACTTTTGTCCCATACTCAGCTGCCGACGAATGAAGAGAGAAAAGATAATTATCTCCACAAGCTAAAACGAACAGCTCATGGGAAGGCATCATGACCTACATTAATGGACTACTTATAGCGAAAAACTGGCACAAAGAGAAGACTGACATAACATATCAAGGACAAAAAGCAGAGAGAATCCATACTGTGCCTTCAAATATATTGATGAAGTTCAAGACTGAAGAAAGTAGCCATTGAATGAGGAAATATATTGCTATGATGAAGTTTAAGATTGAAGAAAGTAGCCAGTGAATGAAGTTATAATCAAATATTTATTTTACTGGTATATTTTTTGTTGTTGTTCAAACGTTCTTTCAGTTGTATCACATTTCTTCTATTACTGTTCTCCTTTCATCGTTGTCGTGAGTCCATGGACTGTCTCCATCTCCCGGCTCTGCTGCCTGATGTTAGGTGACTGGTAAAGGTTAGATGGTCAGCTTGGAAAATCAAAGTCATTTATCCATGATCACCTGGAGAGTCCCTTGAGGATTTTGTTAAAGTAGAAGAAGATTCATCTGTTATAATCTACGATTATATGTAGATTTTATCATTCTTTTCGTGACATCACCGGCAGAGATGTATTACCCATGATGTTTTTTCACTCATTACCTATGATGTTTTTTCACTTATTACCCATAGTGTTTTTCAATCATTACCCATGATGTTTTTCATTTATTACCCATGATGTTTTTCACTTATTACCCATGATGTTTTTTCACTCATTACCCATGATGTTTTTTCACTTATTACCCATGGTGTTTTTCAATCATTACCCATGATGTTTTTCATTTATTACCCATGATGTTTTTCACTTATTACCCATGATGTTTTTCCACTTATTACCCATGATGTTTTTTCACTTATTACCCTTGATGTTTTTTCACTCATTACCCATGATGTTTTTTCACTTATTACCCATGGTGTTTTTTCACTCATTACCCATGATGTTTTTTCACTCATTACCCATGATGTTTTTCATTTATTACCCATGATGTTTTTCACTTATTACCCATGATGTTTTTTCACTTATTACCTATGATGTTTTTTCACTCATTACCCATGATGTTTTTTCACTTATTACCCATGGTGTTTTTTCACTCATTACCCATGATGTTTTTTCACTCATTACCCATGATGTTTTTCATTTATTACCCATGATGTTTTTCACTTATTACCCATGATGTTTTTCATTTATTACCCATGATGTTTTTTCACTTATTACCCATGAAGTTTTTCACTTATTACCCATGATGTTTTTGACTCATTACCCATGATGTTTTTTCACGTTCTGTCTTCGTACAAGTGAAACAAAATCACGACTAGGTACGGCAAAAGCAGCTTTTTATGAAATGAAGAAAATATTAACAAATAAGAAAATGTCCCTGAAAATAAGGAAAAGAGTATTAAAGTGCTAGAGCCAATATTGCTACTTGGTTGTGAAACTTGGACAGTCAACAAACAGATGACGAAGAAACTGGAAGCAACAAGAGATGTGGTTTTGGAGAAGGATGCAGCAGATGCCCTGGACAGACAGAAAAAAATGAAGAGGTCCTCAGAGAAGTTTCTTATATCTTATCTTATATCTTATCTTATATCCTTCCCGTGCCGTTAGACGTCACATAGGGCTCGCAAAGTAGTTCGCCAATTTTTCCTGTCTTCGGCGAGTCTTTCAACCTCATCAAAGGATGTTATGCCTGTTAACTTGGCCTCTCTTAATAATGTCCTCTTTAGAGTTTCACGCGGTCTGCCCCTTTTTCTTCGGCCTGTTGTGTTCCACTTGATAGCTTGTTTTGGGATTCTCTGATCATTTCTTCTCATCAAGTGACCAACATATGTCCATCTCCTTTTCCTGATCACCCGTGAGACTGGTTGTTGTTCAGTCATCTGTCTTATCTCTGCATTGTTCTTGAATTCATTCCACTTGATGCCGAGTATTTTCCTTAGGCATTTGTTTTCAAAAGAGTCTAATTTCTTTTCTATTTCTTTAGTTGTTTTCCAGCTTTCGCCTGCATAAATGAGGGTGGATATTACATTTGAATTGAATAGTCTTAACTTGGTTTTTGTGCTTATAACTTTTGAATTCCATATGTTCTCAAGATTCTTGAAGATTGATGCTGCTTTTGCAATTCTGATCCTAACTTCCTTTCTAGTGTCACCATCCTTGTCTATGTAGCTGCCAAGGTATGCAAATTGATTGACTTCTTCAATATCTGTCCCTTCTATGTGTATTTTTCCATTTTGATTGATGGGAATTTTCATTATCTTTGTTTTGTCCTTGTTAATTTCAAGTCCTATTTTGCTAGCCAGTGAAGATAGGCTATCTGTTTTTTCTTGCATGGAATTCACATTATTACTGATAAGAGTTATGTCATCAGCAAAATCAAGATCTTCTAGTTGGGTCCCATGTACCCAGTCAATACCTGTGTTACCTGTGCAGCATTTTGTCATTATGAAGTCTATTGTAATCCCAAAAAGTAAAGGAGACAGTATACATCCTTGTTTCACGCCTGTTTCAATCTGGAACCATTCACTCATCCCTTCTTCTGTCTTGACTGCACAACCATATCCATTGTATAAGTCCTTAATGATGTTGACAATTTTAGATGGTATTCCATATAGACATAAAATTCTCCATAATGAATCTCTGTGTATGCTATCAAATGCCTTCTTAAAATCTATGAAATTCAGTATTAATGGTTTTTGCTTTTCAATATGTTCTTCAAGTATTATTCTGAGAGTAAAGATCTGGTCGAGACAGCTTCTCCCTTTTCGAAATCCTGCTTGTTCTTCTCTCATTGCAGTATCCACTATATCTTTGAGTCTATTCAAAATGACCTTGCAAAATACTTTTGACACAACTGATATTAAGGTTACTCCTCTCCAGTTGTTACAGTCACTAAGGTTGCCCTTTTTTGGTATTTTAACAATGATTCCCTTCTTCCAATTAGAAGGGACCTTTTCTTCTTTCCAAATCTTGTTAAACATTCTCTGTAGTTGTCTCATGTTGTCACTATTGATAGCTTTTAGCATCTCGGCTGTTATTTCATCTTCACCTGCAGCTTTGTTGTTAGCCATTAAATTCACTGCTGTTTCAATTTCATGCAATTTAATTTCATCTAGATTGACATTTAGTTGTGGGGCTGGTAAGTCAGTTTCAAGGTTTAACAATTCTTTTGGGTGTGGTCGATTGAGTATTTCTTGGAAGTGTTCAGCCCATCTTTGCTTTTGGTCTTTATTTGATGTTAATAGTGTTCCAGTTTTGCTAAGGATTGGTCTTTCTTTAGATGTAATAGTACCTGTTAGCCTCTTTTGTATGTTATATAAAGTTTTGCTGTCTCCTGTTTTTTGCTGCTTTTTCTGCCTCTTTCGCCATATTGTCTATGTATTCTCTTTTATCCCTTATAGCTGAACTTTTTACTTTCCTGTCTATGTCTTTGTATTTTGCTTTTGACGAATCTCTTTCATGATCTGCTTTTGCATTCAACATGTTTAATTTGGCTGCTCGTCTTTCATGTATATACTTCCATGTTTTATCTGATATCCATGCTTTTCTATTTGGTTTTTCCAATCCAGCGCTTACTTTTGCTGCTGTGATTATGGCTGTGCTGTACGAATTCCATAACTCATCTATACCTATCTCCTCAACTTCACTGGGTGTTTTGGAATGATTGGCAAGTTCCTGATTGAAATTAATGTTAGTATTTTCTTCTTGTAGGCTGTGGATGTTTATCTTTCTGTGTACTGATTTCTTGTGTTGACTTTTCAATTTTAGTTTTATTTTCCCTATGCACAGGTTGTGATCACTGTTGACATCTGCACCCCTATAAGCCCTTACATCCATGAGAGATGTTCTGTATTGCTTTCTAATACAAAAATGGTCTATCTGGTTTCTAGTTCTATCATCTGGAGATATCCACGTTGTTTTATGTATCTCTTTGTGTGGGAATATTGTGCCTCCAATGACCATGCCCTCTGTTAGACATATTTCAATTAATCTTTCTCCATTCTGATTAACCATGTCAATTCCTTCTTTCCCCATCACTTTTTCAACGTCGGTATTATCCTTCCCTACCTTAGCATTGAAGTCCCCCAACAAAAACTGGTTAAAATGATAAGAAAAAAGACGATTAAAATTTCTTGCACATGTCATGACAGAGGAGAAAGAAACTTGATAATCACTGGAAAATTCAAGGGGAAAGGAGAGAGGAAGGCCAAGAGAAAAATATCTCAGTATAGAAAAAGAAAAGCATCTGAATTAATCGGAAAAGCCAAGGACTGCGCAAGATGGAGAAGCATGTTCGCCAGTGCTGTCTGGAGCGCCACACAATCTTCGTACAATGAAAGAGGAAGGCATGATTCTACTGATACATAAAAACAAGAAACATTAGTCTAAATTCAAAGCGCAATTATTTACACGAAGAATTTCTGACTATAAGTATATAAGTAAAACCAAATCTATCAGTTATACGCAAAGCCACTGCAAGAAAGCTGTTATAACAAGATACTGAGACTGCTCAAAATAAAAGTAGGAACAGCTTTATCAACCCTTATCTATTCCTTGTCAATACTTGTTAAACAAGCGTCCGACAGCAGGCATAAATTGTAATTTATTCAAGTCAACTGAAATATTCAAGGCAGATGAGCGACCAACCTGTCTCGTGGGTGATAAGAGAAACGAGATGGGCATATATCGGTCACGTGATGAGAAGAAACAATTCAGAGAATCCCAAAACAAGCTATGAAGTGGAACAAAACAGGCCAACAAAAAAAAAAAGGGCCGACCACGTGAAACTCTAAAGAGGACATTGTTAAGAGAGGCCAAATTAGTAGGCATAAAATCCTTTGCTGATATTGAAAAACTCGCCGAAAACATGAAAACTTGGCGAACTATCATGTGAGCCCTGTGTGACGTTTAACGGCACGGGAAGAATGAAAGATGTAATTGACACGTTCAAGGATACGTCATCTTCATAAATTTAACTTTGAGCTCAGAAAGTGGAAATTTTACCAGTTAAAAAGATAGTAGGCAAACAAAGCTGTAGATAAGTTGACATTATTCAGTATAAATAGTTAATTAATGGAGAAGGGGGAGGAAGGATTATTCTTTGTGTAGAGATGACGTCACGGGAAGGTGTGCCGCCATCAAACTGGGGGGGGGGGGCACATATGATGATAGCGATGTGTCTGCTAGCGTATCATGTCGCTAATTTTAGAGTGGGGGATTGGGGGGGGGGGGGAGGTGTTCTCCTTTCAATTTACGCCTTTATTATACAAAATCATACAGAACAAACATATAGGACAAGAAAGAAAACATATTTAACTGAGAAGTTATGGCATCAGTGTAACAAATGAGAGTGTAGCCAGTGTAACAGTCATGGTCGCCATATTAACAGATGAACAGTAACAGTCATGGTCGCCATATTAACAGATGAACAGTAACAGTCATGGTCGCCATATTAACAGATGAACAGTAACAGGCATGGTCGCCATATTAACAGGCGAATAATAACAGACACTTCCGGTGTGACACGTAATATGGCGGACTTTTTTTTTAACGCTCTCGCAGGCATGCAGAAATCGGCGGAATTCCGCTTGATCTGTCACATATCATGTACTGGGAGTTGGGCATAAGGCTAACAACCTTATCCTGGGACCTATCTAGAGGCGACTCCACATGGGAAAAAAAGAAATCGTTACGGAAAATCGCAGAGAAATCAACCGAGCATCAGGGATGCCAACTCCGAAGAGCTCATTCTTCGGCCCCAAACACGTGACAAAGATTGGATTCTGGAATGTAAGAACGATGGCAGCACCAACAAAAAACTACTCAGGTCATCAAAGAAATGGAGAGATACCACCTAGACGTACTGGGTATCAGTGAAATGCGATGGCCAGAAGCAGGTAAAAGATCGGCAGAAAACGGTAAGTTAATAATACATTCAGGCAGAGACGACGGTAAACATCGAGAGCGGGTAGGTATTATTACGTCAAATGTAGCAGCAAAGAGCCTTGTAGAATGGGAACCAGTGAACAGTCATATAATAAGAGCAAGGTACAACCTAGGACATGGAAGAATGACAATAATACAGTGTTACGCACCCACGAATGAAGCAGATGATGATGTGAAAGACGATTTCTATCACCAGCTAAAACAAATCATCAACAAAGTCCCTAAACACGACATCCTAATTGCTATGGGGGACTTCAACGCTAAGGTAGGGAAAGATAACACCAACGTTGAAAAAGTAATAGGGAAAGAAGGAATTGACATGGTAAATCAGAACAGAGAAAGATTCACTGAAATATGTCTAATAGAGGGCATGGTCATTGGAGGCACAATATATCCACACAAAGAGATACATAAAACAACGTGGATATCTCCAGATGATAGAACTAGAAACTAGATAGATCATTTTTGTATTAGAAAGCAATACAGAACATCTCTGATAGATGTAAGGGCATATAGGGGTGCAGATGTTAACAGTGATCACAACCTGTGTATAGGGATAATAAAACTAAAACTGAAAAGCCAACACAAGAAATCAATACACAGAAAGATAAACAGCCACAGCTACAAGAAGAGAATACTAACAGTAATTTCAATCAGGAACTTGTCAATCATTCCACAACACCCAGTGAATTAGAAGAGATAAGTATAGATGAATTATGGAATTCTTACAGCACAGCCATAATCAGGGCAGCAAAAGCAAGCGCTGGACTGAAAAAAAAAACAAATAGAAAAGCATGGATATCAGAAAACACATGGAAGTACATACATGAAAGACGAGCAGCCAAATTAGATATGATGAATGTAAACACAGATCATGGAAAAGATCTGGCGAAAGCAACATACAAAGAAATAATTAAGAAGTAAAAAGTTCAGCTATAAGGGATAAAAGAGAATACATAGACAATATGGTGAAAGAGGTAGAGAAAGCAGCAAAAAACAGGAGACAGCAAAACTTTATATAACATACAAAAGAGGCTAACAGGTACTATTACATCTAAAGAAAGACCAATCTTTAGCAAAACTGGAACCCTATTAACATCAAATAAAGACCAAAAACAAAGATGGGCTGCACTCTTTCAAGAAATACTTAATCGACCACACCCAAAAGAATTTTAAATCTTGAAACCGACTTACCAGCCCCACAACTAAATGTCAGCCTAGATGAAATTACATTGCATGAAATTGAAACAGCAGAGAATTTAATGGCTAACAACAAAGCTGGAGGTGAAGATGAAATAACACCCGAAATGTCAAAAGCTATCAATTGTGACAACATGAGACAACTAAAGAGAATGTTTGATAAGATTTGGAAAGAAGAAAAGGTCCCTTTTAAATGGAAAAAAGGAATCATTGTTAAAATACCAACAAAAAAAGGCAACCTTAATGACTGTAACAGTTGGAGAGGAGTAACCTTAATATCAGTTGTGTCAAAAGTATTTTGCAAGGTCATTTTGAATAGACTTAAAGATATAGTAGATACCACAATCACCAAAACCATAGAAAACAAGTTGAATTCTTTCCACACTAAATGTTTACGTAGAATTTAAAAAATATTTTGGCCAAACACCATAAGAAATAACATCTTATTGGCAGAAATGCAGATGAAACCACTGACAACAATTATTGAGGAAAGACGCTGGCGATGGTTGGGACATGTGCTCCGAATGACTGACAACTCACTACAAAAAATAGCACTAAGATGGACACCACAGGGGAGCAGAAGTAAGGGTAGACCAAAAGAGACATGGAGAAGAACAACAGAAAGGATGTTGAGCAATAGAGGGCTCACCTGGGCAAGAGCAGAAAAAAAAGGCGAAAGACAGGCATTTGTGGAAAACCCTTGCGGAAGCCCCATGTGCCCTGGGCACTTAAGGTTCAGAGAGAGAGAGAGAGAGAGAGAGATACCACAATGAGAGAAGAACAAGCAGGATTTCGAAAAGGGAGAAGCTGTCTCGACCAGATCTTTACTCTAAGAATAATACTTGAAGAACATACTGAAAAGCAGAAATAATTAATACTGAACTTCATAGACTTTAAAAAGGTATTTGATAGCATACACAAAGATTCATTGTGGAGAATATTAAGCCTATATGGAATACCATCTAAAACTGTCAACATCATTAAGGACTTATACAAAGGATATGTTTGTGCAGTCAAAACAGAAGAAGGGATAAGTGAATGGTTCCAGATTGAAACAGGTGTGAAACAAGGATGTATACTGTCTCCTTTGCTTTTTGGGATTACAATAGGCTTCATACTGAAAAAATGCTGCACAGGTAACACAGGTATTGACTGGGTACATGAGACCCGACTAGAAGATCTTGATTTTGCTGATGACATAACTCTTATCAGTAACAATGTGAATTCCATACAAGACAAAACAGATAGTCTGTCTTCACTGGCTAGCAAAATAGGACTTGAAATTAACAAGGACAAAACAAAAATAATGAAACTTCCCATTAATTAAAATGGGAAAATACACATAGAAGAGACAGATATTGAAGAAGTCAATCAATTTGCATACCTTAGCAGCTACTTAGACCAGGATGGTGACACCAGAAAGGAAGTTAGAATTAGAATTGCAAAAGCAGCATTAATCTTCAAGAATTTTGAGAATATATGGCATTCAAAAGTTATAAGAACAAAAACCAAGTTAAGACTATTCAATTCAAATGTAATATCCACCCTCATTTATGCATGTGAAACCTGGAAAACAACTAAAGAAAAATAAAAGAAATTAGACTCTTTTGAAACAAATGCCTACGGAAAATACTCGGCATCAAGTGGAACGAATTCAAGAACAGTGCAGAGATAGACAGATGACTGAACAACAACCAGTCTCATGGTGAATCAGGAAAAGGAGATGGACATATTTTGGTCAGGTGATGAGAAGAAACAGTCAGAGAATCCCAAAACAAGCTATCAGGTGGAACAAAACAGGCTAAAGAAGAAGAGGCAGACCACGTGAAACTCTAAAGAGGACATTATTAAGAGAGGTCAAATTAAAAGGCATAAAATCTCTTGATGAGGTTGAAAGACTCGCCGAAGACAAGAAAAATTGGCGACCTACCTTGGGAGCCCTATGTGAAGTTTAACAACACGGGAAGGATATAAGATATAAGATAAGAATAACAGACATATTCGCCATATTAACAGATAAACAATAACAGACGTAGTCCCATATTAACAGATGAACAATAACAGACGTAGTCCCATATTAACAGATGAACAATTTCATCACATACAGAAGAAAACTTGTATCGTACTGTTGACTTCACAGACGATATGATGTATGAGCTATGTTAAATCACACAAAACAGCACATGACGAAGATCAACGCCCAGGTACAGTTAGCTACGCTCATCTGCTGTATCAATTCAACGAAACCATGATACATTTTTTTCAATTATGGGGATAAAGTTCAGTGTCACGTCACTTTGGAGATGGATGGAATTACACAAATCGGATGAAAATGTATGAATTTGCATGTCGAAATACATGTCAGACAAGGAAGAATCCAGTTCTAGACGGCTAGCTAAATAACAGAACCGCCGACATGAGAACTAACACAATCTAACATACAACCAACAAACTACATGAGAACTAACACAATCTAACATACAACCAACAAACTACATGAGAACTAACACAATCTAACATTCAACCAACAAACTACATGAGAACTAACACAATCTAATATACAACCAACAAACTACACGAGAACTAGCATAATCTAACATACAACTCACAACTGTGTAACTCACGCACAGCTAACAGTCTACTCTCATGTCATCTCTACCACAACTCCTACTCTCATGTCATCTCTACCACAACATATACTCTCATGTCATCTCTACCACAACACATACTCTCATGTCATCTCTACCACAACACATACTCTCATGTCATCTCTACCACAACACATACTCTCATGTCATCTCTACCACAACATATACTCTCATGTCATCTCTACCACAACTCCTACTCTCATATCATCTCTACCACAACTCCTACTCTCATGTCATCTCTACCACAACTCCTACTCTCATGTCATCTCTACCACAACACATACTCTCATGTCATCTCTATCACAACACATACTCTCATGTCATCTCTACCACAACTCCTACTCTCATGTCATCTCTACCACAACATATACTCTCATGTCATCTCTACCACAACTCCTACTCTCATGTCATCTCTACCACAACTCCTACTCTCATGTCATCTCTACCACAACTCCTACTCTCATGTCATCTCTACCACAACACATACTCTCATGTCATCTCTACCACAACACATACTCTCATGTCATCTCTACCACAACACATACTCTCATGTCATCTCTACCACAACATATACTCTCATGTCATCTCTACCACAACTCCTACTCTCATATCATCTCTACCACAACTCCTACTCTCATGTCATCTCTACCACAACTCCTACTCTCATGTCATCTCTACCACAACACATACTCTCATGTCATCTCTATCACAACACATACTCTCATGTCATCTCTACCACAACTCCTACTCTCATGTCATCTCTACCACAACATATACTCTCATGTCATCTACCACAACTCCTACTCTCATGTCATCTCTACCACAACTCCTACTCTCATGTCATCTCTACCACAACTCCTACTCTCATGTCATCTCTACCACAACACATACTCTCATGTCATCTCTACCACAACACATACTCTCATGTCATCTCTACCACAACTCCTACTCTCATGTCACCTCTACCACAACATATACTCTCATGTCATCTCTACCACAACTCCTACTCTCATATCATCTCTACCACAACTCCTACTCTCATGTCATCTCTACCACAACTCCTACTCTCATGTCATCTCTACCACAACACATACTCTCATGTCATCTCTATCACAACACATACTCTCATGTCATCTCTACCACAACTCCTACTCTCATGTCATCTCTACCACAACATATACTCTCATGTCATCTCTACCACAACTCCTACTCTCATGTCATCTCTACCACAACTCCTACTCTCATGTCATCTCTACCACAACTCCTACTCTCATGTCATCTCTACCACAACACATACTCTCATGTCATCTCTACCACAACACATACTCTCATGTCATCTCTACCACAACTCCTACTCTCATGTCACCTCTACCACAACTCCTACTCTCATGTCATCTCTACCACAACACATACTCTCATGTCACCTCTATCACAACACATACTCTCATGTCACCTCTACCACAACTCCTACTCTCATGTCATCTCTACCACAACTCCTACTCTCATGTCACCTCTATCACAACACATACTCTCATGTCATCTCTACCACAACTCCTACTCTCATGTCATCTCTACCACAACTCCTACTCTCATGTCATCTCTACCACAACTCCTACTCTCATGTCATCTCTATCACAACACATACTCTCATGTCATCTCTATCACAACACATACTCTCATGTCATCTCTACCACAACTCCTACTCTCATGTCATCTCTACCACAACACATACTCTCATGTCACCTCTATCACAACACATACTCTCATGTCACCTCTATCACAACACATACTCTCATGTCACCTCTATCACAACACATACTCTCATATCACGTCTATCACAACACATACTCTCATGTCACCTCTACCACAACTCCTACTACGAATGTATCTCGAGTCATTCAGTCACGTTATTACTCACATACATTCTCCCGATCTCTCCACCAGATTCAAAGATCTCGTGACAAACAACCTCTGACTGACATATTAGCCAGGATCAGGCGACAATGACAAATTGAACTTCTTTGAACATTTTCAGGCGTCGACTTATATACTTCCGAGGTAGTCGGAGGCCATCTTGGGGGTATGGACATCCCCATACAGTTTGTTTTGGACTGACGTAGTAGCTGGCCATATTTGTCTTCTCTGTTGTTCGTGTGTTGTTCATTCCTGCAGTATGTGGTCTGCTGTCATGTTATTGATGCCACGTGCACATTCATCAGTTGATCCTGTCTTGAACTTGTTGTGCAGGTGGTATCTTAGCCTGTTGTGTCCAGTACGTAGCCTCCGGATGATGGCTTGCTCTTCTCTGTTTAGCTGGCGGTAGGGCCTCGTTTCTTTGGTGGTCTGAGTGCTGTTTCTCCTATTTGTTCTTGTGGCTGAGATTTATCAGCGTTTTGTCCTCCTCAAGTGATATGCTGGTGTCTGTCTGGTAGTTTACTTCCTTCTTTCGCAAGGGTGTCTGCTGTTTCGTTTCCGGTTATACCACAATGGGATGGGACCCACTGCGTTACTACTCTTTTCAAATGTCTGTGTGGCTGGGGCATTTCTGCTCGCTGCCTTGTAGGCGACAGGGGACAGGTCAAAGGTTAAGCTTGACAGAAACGCCTTAAGCAACGCGGTTTGTGACGTCACGGAACAACTGAACAACTGTTGTAAACAAGTAGGGGAATTAACTCCCTCAAAAAAAAACAAAAAACAATGATATTATCTCCTTGTAACATTCTGTTACATATAAATTCACATCAATAATATAGCATTATTTCTGAACTCCAATTTCTGAACAGAAATCTCTGGGAGATTTGTTTTCCAATATGTCACAAACGACACAGGCACCTGTACCTACTTAATGCTTTCTGTATCAATATCTTCTCTCTATTCTTTCTCACTGGTTAATATGGATTCAGCATTACTTACAGAACGACTGTAATGATGATGAAATGAGTGAAAATACTTGGCAACTTATTTGTCAATTTGACTGTAATTAACGTGTGAGAATGTGACAATAGTTACATTGCTAGATTTAACCCTTTAGGCTGCATGTATGGATAAGGGATTAAAAATAATAGTTTTTTTTTAACTTCCATATTTTATTATTGTTTTTGTATATGGTACTTGTATTAACATCAAAACAAGAACCAAACTTAGGCTTTTCGATACAAACGTAAAGACTGTCCTGCTATATGGCTCAGAGACACAGGTTATGACCAAGACAATACAACAGAGGATACATACATTCATGAACTACTGCTTGATGAGGATTTTAAACATTAAATGGCAGGAAATGGATCAGGAACGAGGAGGTCTGGGAAAGGGCAGGACAAGAACCTATGAACCTACAAATCATGTCTAGGATGTGGAGGTAGATTGGCCACACTCTGAGAAAACCTGACACCAGCATAGCAAGACAGGCACTGACATGGAATCCTTAAGGAAACAGAAAACGAGGAAGACCTAGACTTACTTGGAGAAGAGAAATTATGACAGTGCTCAGAGACAAGGGATACACATGGAAGGAAGCAGAGAATAATTCCAAGAACGTGGATGACTGGGGAGCCTTTATCCGTGGCCTATGCACTCAAAGGAGTGAAAGGCGATGATAATGATGATGATGATGATGATGATAATGATGATGATGATGATGGTGATGATGATGATGATGATGACCTGTATTAAACTAATGTTGAATGTTTGAGATAGCGTGAAAGTTAAGATGTAAGGAGTAGAATATCAGACTAGCCTGCGTCCCACTTCATCTTTGAATTTTTAAAATGTGATTATTCAGAGATGAACTTTATTCTGGTCTCAGGAACTGACAGATTCCACGGACAAGTCACGTGTGTCTCAGATACTCGTGAAGAAACAGTATCATTCCTCCGTCACTGAAAGTGAACATGCACATCTTCAGGCAGAGAGGGTTAATGTTGATCAGCTTCGATATAACATGCACTGTCTCTAAGTTCTTTCTATCCAAGGTCAGGGTCAGCTTTGATATAACATGCACTCTCTCTACTTTCTTTCTATCCAAGGTCAGAGATTCGTTCTATCAGGAGCTTTCGTCCAGTGATGCAGGTAAAATGAAGTTTAGAAATTATGGTGAATATAATAAAGAAAAAATATTTAAATGATACAGAAGATGTAAAATAAACATCAATCGTGATATCATCTTTGGTGAATTTCAATAAAGAAATTTTGGCATGAAATTTTAAGTATCTGAAAATTTTAGTTACCATCTCCACTGTTTTCAAAGAAGTAGACCTAACTGAGTCTGCTATGTTACAGCTGACATGATGCAAATGAGAATCACGGCGCCTACAAAGGAGAAAGCCAATGAAGCATTTCGTTTACGATACCCTGGATCAAGCAAGCCTCACTTCGTCGTAAACAGCAGCTATGGTGACAGACAAGCAGTAAGATATGACTACCTTCAGCCTTCTACATCTAACAAAACCCATGCTGAAAATTTAAGCTCTATGGAGAATATAGGACTGAAATTTATTCACAAATTAAATCTACACGAACAACGTGCAGCGTTGACCATGTCATAAAGAAGTCACAAAAACTATAGCAGCATTGCCAATATACAAGCACAGCTAATAAGATTTTTTTCTCGCCTTCTCGTTTGCTCCGAAATGTATCCTATTAAAACATAACAAAAAAACGTACTCGTCATTGCCAGGTGGTGTCCCCTAAAGGTTTGTCATTAGTCAAATCTGTGTCCCTCTCTCTCTTCAATTTACTAACAAAACTGTTTATAAAATTATACTTGAGAAATGTGTCACAATCAGCTCCGTCCTGTTAAACTGCATATATTGGATATGGATATCTGTTCCGTATACAATTTTAAAATAGCAGCACTTTAAAATATAAAAATATATCAAACTTGGAAACTCCACGTTTAATCTGACAAGCTAAAAACATTTTGTCGTCATGATATAACGAGTATATTGCCTGCTGGACAAAGCGCTGCAGCCAGAGACTTGTACAGCTGTCAGAAAATCTCCAAGGAAATGCCAGACTTGCACATAAATTTTGAATTTTCTAACGGAAATGTCGCGAAGAAGCAACAACTTTTAGAAGGCACAGAGGATCAAAAGGCATTCTTCCTGGGAGCAGACGAACCGCAGCAGATCTCTAATTTTACCACAGAATTAACATGTTAATAGCCTTCCATTCTGTCACTGGGCGCTATTGAATGTAAAGTTCAGAACGTGGGTGAATGACAGGAAAAAAAAACGGTATTCCCGTCACAGTCATTGACTTTATTATTATTTTTCTTTTAGCACAGAAGTTCATGGTGCCAGAGTTTCCCTCAAATAAACATGTTTTTCTTGATGAACTATTTTCACTGTCAGCTTCTTCGGGAATCTGAAGTGAAGTATTCACTTGCATTGTCTGCAGAATGATCCACAGGGTTTCCGTTCTTGGACAATAACTCCTTCACTTGTTTCGGTAAGTAGAACTCTTATAAAATGAGCATTCGATGCTTCAGATCTCATCATTCACGTCTGGCGACCAACAACTTGCATTGACAGAATCTGGTAGAATTTGAAGTCGTCCAAATCAACTTATAAATCTAGAATCTGACAGTATCTGAAGTGCTACAAACTACGGTTGCAGACAAAATGAGCGGTAAATTCTACTGTTAACTAAACATGAAGCTGTTAAGTACTCTACAGATTACTCCGGACGGACAGAGTAAATAGATACTCGCAGATATTTATCTTCATATCAGCCACGTACCGAAGAGTTTTCTGGTGTCCCTCACTCTAGTGGAGGACTTTCTCTGTTTTCAGAGGCCGGCAGACTTCAGTTTGCAGAAGAATCATGTGCTTGTGTCGCCGGCAGACTTCAGTTTGCAGAAGAATCATGTGCTTGTGTCGCCGGCAGACTTCAGTTTGCAGAAGAATCATGTGCTTGTGTCGAAAAAGGTCCCAGCATCTTGTGGGATTTGAACTCATCATCGCTTAGTCATCCAGATTCTGTTTATACAGAGATCAAACACTGTTCATTCATGCATTCATTTGCATGTCCCTTGCGAATTTTAATGTCCCAAACAGCTCTCCTGTAGACCTCTTGGTTGTGAGCAAGATGGCCTGCTGCTGATGCATCCATTTGCAGATCATCAACGATGTCTTGCAGCCATCTTCGCTTCGGTCTTCCTCTCTTTCTTTTTCGCATTATGTACCCTTCTAAGACGGTTTTCTCTAGATTATCATGATGTTTAATGTGTCCAAAATATTTAAGTTTTCTCTCTTTAATCCTCTTTACTAGCCAGCCTTCTTCAATATTAAGTTCTTGTAGTATGGATATATTTGTTTGTTTTTTTGTGTCCATGACATTTGAAGAACTCTTCTGTAGCATTTACATTCAAAGGCATTTATGTGTTTCTCGTGTTGTTAAGCGTCCATGTCTCACAGGCATATGTTGCGATGGGAAATATGCATGCCCTTAAAAATCTTACTTTTGTAGTTCTGTCTGTTACTCTCCACGGCATCTTTAGTTGTTTTACTTTCTGAAGAGCGATAGATGTCCTCCTTTTAATTTTCCTCATTGTATCTCCATTATTAGTTAGTAGTGATCCAAGATATTGAAAACTCTCCACTTCTTCCAGTTTCTAAACACGGATACATATATCAGCTGCCTTGTGTGTTGTGTCAGTTATCAGCAATTTAGTTTTCTTCGCATTAAGATAGAGGTTTTGCTCTTCACTATTCTTACGGACTGACATAATTAGTTTTCCATTCCTTTTTGTGTTGTGGACAGTAATACTATGTCATCAGCATATCTAATCTCTGGTATTTCATAACCTCCAATTGTTATGGCATCATAATATTCTTTGTCTACATCTTCTCTAACATTCCTCATTATATTTTCAGTATACAAGATTAAATAAGTAGGGTGACAATATGCACCCCTGACAGACCCCTTGTTTTATGTCAAACCAAGTTGTTGTTTCACCATTTATTCTTACTGCTGCTTGTTGGTCTAGATAAACCAGTGATGTTAATTATATCAAATGTGTTGGAAATCCCATTTTTTTCCATTATTTCCCAAAGTTTCTGGTGTTGTACACAATCAAATGCCTTTGAGCAGTCTATAAAGGATAAATATAGATTCACATTAAACTCTCTGTATTTCTCTATTATTAATCTTATATTGAATATATGACCTCCTGATCCTCTTCCTTGCCTGAAACCAGCTTGGACCATATTGACTTCTTCTATTTTCTTACGAAGTCTACCCATTATGATTTTTAACAGAATTTTACTGGCATGACTGATCAGGGCAACAGTTCTGTAGTTTGTGCATAATTTCAGGTTACGCTTTTTTGGCAGTGGTATGAATATAGTTCTTTTCCATTCTTTTGGCCAAATTCCTGAATGCCATATCTTTCTACATTGTGCATGATAGATTGTTGCACATTCCTTTCCTCCTGCTTTAATAAATTCAGCTGTTATATCATCACATCCTGGTGATTTACCATTTTTCAGATTCTTTATTGCCCATAAAACTTCTTCTATTGTCTGTTCAGGTTCTTTCTCCTCCAATAATAATGCACATTGTTGATTTCTGCTTTCACAGTAAGTTGTTTCTTACATTCCTTTTGCAATATTCCTTCCATCTTTCTAGAATTTCCTCTGTCTCTGTCCAGGTATTCCCCATCTTGTCACAAATTACATTTAGCTTAGGTGTGACATTTCTCGTCGATGTCTTTATTTCTTTAAACATTTCACTATCTCTTCCACATTTCTGATGTCCTTATATTCTTTCACAACAATCTTGTATGTATTATTTTTGTCTTTTCTTATGTTTCTTCGTATTTCTTTTGTTAAAGATTTATATTCCTCTTTGTTGTTGTTGTTTGACACTTTCCATTGCGTTTTCATTTCTCTACGTTGTTTTATCAGTTCCAGTGTGCCTGCTGTAATCCATCTATTCTTTTGTGTTTTCTTTGCTGGAACCATGTCTTTAGCTGTTGTTATTAAGATATCTCTGGCCCGTGTAGCCAAATCATCTGGTGTCATCTCCTCCTGTACAGCCATCAGGATTTCGAAACAGTTCTTCACTTCTATACCATATTGTTCTGGTATTTTTGTAAGATCAAAGCGGAGTGGTCTTGATCCTGCAACTGTCTTTTTTATCTTTATCTTCATGTCTACTATTAATAACTCATGATCCTTGTACAATCAGCACCTGGTAAAGTTTTTGCTGATGTTATACTTGATCTCCACCTTCTTTGCACTGAAATGTAATCTATTTGATTTTTGGTTTTCCCATCAGGTGATGTCCATGTGTAAAGTCTTCTTGGATGTTGTTTAATACGTGTGTTAGCAAACACTGTTAGGAACAGAAAAAAGATTAGATCTAAGTGGCTTGATCAGAAACTCTCAGAAAAAGTTCAGACATTAAGTGGGCTTGACCAACAACTGTGAAAGCTTTCCTTCCTGTTCATTTATGTCTGAATTTATCTTTTTCCATATTGTCCAGTGGTTAATTCAAATGGTTAAATATGGTGCTTTATTTGTCTGCCAAAATATACCTCGCAAATATTTTGTATATACATCAACATATAGATATATATTTCCTTATAAATAAACATATGTATCTGATATAAATGAACATATATCTAGTTATTCTATATCGATCAACAGCAAGTACCTTATTGGTTTTCCTGGTTATCGCTGTCTCTGCACTGGTTACTGTAGAAGGGACCCAGAACGAAGAAGAGATCGCTGCTTGGAGAGAATCTGTGTGTGGCTATGTGACCCTAGTTGGCAGACGAAGTTCCCAGTTGAAGGATTTGGTGGTACGTTTTCCAGTTAGAATCTTACCAAAATAAGCACATTGTATTGTGTTTACGTTATATAATTCGTCAGGCTATGAAATGCGACAGCCAGACATCTTGCCTACATTCGAGTGTCATTTAACAACTGAATACTGAACTGTTTTAATGTGTTGACTGGCCTGTAATTGATGACAGTGTTGGCATGTGGGTCTTTATTTTATGTCCTTCACTACAAGATCATGTTGAAATTAATAATCTGCCTTCATTTTGCTTATAACAGTTGGACACTTATTGGTAATTAGGAGTTTTATGTTTGAAATCAAGACAGATAATTATTTTTTTCTTTCTTTTTGCAAACTTTCACTCTTGTACTCACCAGAATCAGTACCGCATCAACACCACCCCATTCACGCTTTCTGATGCAGCGAATGTGGTAAGCTGAAAATTAGTTTTAATTAGCAGTGATAAATATGTCTCATCACACTGATATTTCATATATGCATATATACATACATGGGAAGTCACATATAAATTCTTCTTACTGATTTGTTACAGATATTAAATCATACACCCTGACCTCCACTAGCACCAGTTACCCTCTGTCTCTCGGACTTTCAGTCCTCAAATTATCATACCTGAGGAGGCGGCGAGTTAGTCACCACCAAACTTAATAAGGGCCCTAGTACCTTCTGGCCTATATTGTTTATCTCCTGATAAGAATTTCATAAAATAATAATTTGTATTTGCAGAACTTTTTCCTTTCTCGAAGCCGTGCTTCTTTTTCTGTTGGGCCCCTGTTCAGTCTAATGGAAAATCTACCACTACTTACCCTTTTGTAATAATAGGTCATTATTTGTCTTTCAACAGTCTCTTTATTTCCGAATTATAAAAAGGTAAAATGTAACCCACCCCCCCCCCCTTTCTATGGCATTAAGGCATAACGGAAACACGCTGTTTGGCCCGTGTTACCCCGACCATGGGCACCTGGAAGTCTGATGTGGTCAGTATCAAACCTGGTCGCATTTACCTTTCCCGATTTTTCTGGTCCCCGTTTTTAGAGGCTGGGTGGTCCCGTGGCCTTTTTGGTGTGTACCAGAAAAAAAAATCCCGCTGGTGGAACTTGAACCCGGTACCACCAGATTAGTAGGCCGAGCGCCTAACCACTCAGCCAACCAGGTCACTTTCCGAATTGTAAGACTCCTTTATTCATTCTTATTTATTATTTAAATTTCATAATAATCGATAGTTCTATACGCCATATAGAGTTATTTTCGTCCATGTCATATTTCAGTATTATTATGCTGTCATCACGCAGCAGTTTTTCTAAGTCCCAGAGAAGGAAATTATGCGTGCACATTTTTAACAGTAAGACTAATATTAAGAGCTAATTAAGTATTAATTTCATAGTTATTGCATACATTTAGAGGGAAAAAAAAGAAAGAAAGAAAAGAAAAAGGGGAAAAAATGACTGTTCTTCTTTCTCAGAGAAAATCACATTTTAGAACTAAAATGATAATCTTTTAGCGCAGCTGAAGGTTTCATCTTACTGCGATCAAGGTATAGTGGTTCTGATTTCTGTTCTACTCAGGTAACATGCGCCGATCTGTATGATGAAATGAGAAAATACGAAGCCATACTGGTGAAAATAAGTTCGGCACTGAGGGAGTATAATCAAACATTTTACACCAGCGGCCAGGCTCAGACTGTGCAGACCAGAACCAGAATGCAGAACTTTACTCGCCTTTTGACAAGCGTGGCCACCAACGTCAACCAGGCAGTGGATACACTGTCCGAAAATGTTTATGAAAGGGACTTATCAGAAGCAATGGCAGAAATCAATAGCTACACCATGCCTACAAACGCAGACGGCTTTTACATGCTCACAGCTTTTGTGGCCGATAAGTTAACCAGTCTGATGAACCAGTGGGAAGACACGTGTCAAGATGGTATTACCAGCGTTTGTTAGCTTCAACAAGACGCACGTTCCCGCAGATGTCACTTTTTGTCAAACATCATTATTGAATACGACATATTTATAACAAGAGATTTCTACATCTCACATTACTTTGTAATGTCAATAATTGTAATTATTCATTGGATTTGTAGTATTTATATATCAGTTTAGTGATCTTTTACATTTTTGCCTCCGTTTACTTCCCTCTTTCTCTCCGTCCGTCCAAACACCAGTTCCTTCTTGTTCCGTCCTACAGGGGTCCGTGGTTCGAGTCCCAGGTCTCTTGTCATAACAAGACATTTTTTTTTCTAACATTTAAAGTGTTTTGCCTGTGATTTTTCAAAGGCTAACTTCTTCCTTCTAGTCATGGCATATTTTAGATGAGCACCAAATTTTTAAACATTTGCTCAAACATTGTTCTTATACTGTATTTCCAGAATGTATGTGTGTGTGTATATATATATATATGTCTGGCCTCATTTAATCTCGATCATAGCTCACAAGCTGCCCGTGATTATCTATTTCTCTTAAACACACTGACAACTGTGTGTTCAATTTTTGTTTAGATGTTCACACAGTGATGGCTCGAGCAAAGTAACTAAACTTCTTTTCGTACAACATCACGTTTTTCCTTCATTCACTGACAGCCAAATACATCCAGATAGATATCTGTCCATCTTCATAGACAAAGCGACAGATATTTGTCCATCCTCATAGACAACGCGACAGATATTTGTCCATCTTCAGAGACAAAGCGACAGATATTTGTCCATCTTCATAGACAACGTGACAGATATTTGTCCATCTTCATAGACAACGTGACAGATATTTGCCCATCTTCATAGACAACGTGACAGATATTTGTCCATCTTCAGAAACAAAGCGACAGATATTTGTCCATCTTCATAGACAAAGCGAAAGAAATTTGTCCATCTTCAGAGACAAAGCGACAGATATTTGTCCATCTTCATAGACAACGTGACAGATATTTGTCCATCTTCATAGACAACGTGACAGATATTTGCCCATCTTCATAGACAACGTGACAGATATTTGTCCATCTTCAGAAACAAAGCGACAGATATTTGTCCATCTTCATAGACAAAGCGAAAGAAATTTGTCCATCTTCAGAGACAAAGCGACAGATCTTTGTCCATCCTCATAGACAACGCAACAGAAATTTGTCCATCTTCAGAAACAACATACTAAAATGTATTCCTCTAGCTATCAGATGTTCCCATTGTTCACTAGCATCTCACGTAAATGTTCAGCGGACCATAAGTATGACATGACCACAAGGTCCACAAATTGTCAAAATATCCCACCAGCCATACTTAATAGGTCTTGATCGATACATCAGACACTGAACTGTATGTCCCAGGTCCCATTTTTTCGACAGAATTTCAGAATAATATTTCAAAACTCTCATTCTCTTGCTTTCATTATTAATCAGTTCCTCCATGCTGTAATTACCTCAATAATTTATTACAACAAACTACCTCGTATAGCTCATTATGTTTTCTCAGATATTCTTGTGTGTGCAGTTTTCTCATGTATTTTAGAGGACAATGGCGCTTCTGTATTCATGCACAAAAATTTTCATTTTAACTTTTCATGCCTAAAATGTATGGTTTAAACAAAATGTAATTTTCGTCCTAGTTTTATCACACACGTTAAACATTATATATAAACATTATGTATTTTGTCTATAGTAGTTTTCGTAGAAATGGAATTACGTTCACTTTGTGGGTTTGGGTATGATCTGAAATAATGACACATAGGCTTTTTTTTCTATCTGCTCGGTAAATTTTGTGGATATAAGTATCAATATATTATTTCATATTTGTATTGAGCCTAACATTGAAATTAACAACATACGTAGTTTCTAAGGAACCATTATATGTAACTTTAGTATGTTTAAATCCAAAAATCCAACATTTTTTTTTGTACTTAAAAAAATGTTCACTTTGATCGACCCAAAACTCAAAGATATACTGATATATATGGATGTGCGGTAATATTAGTCAAGTTTCTGTTTTTAAAAAAAATCAGCTTCCGTTTATTTATTATGCATGTTTTATTTAAAGAAAGCTGTGTTATTTTTACTTGCCATTCACACAACATTGTAAATACTGAATATTTATACTGTAAATACTCATATACGCTTGAGAGCAACTGTTTTCATGTGATATTTATTATCTACATATAGTACTGAATTCCACTGTCAGATAACACTATACTCATAATTTTCGTATTTTGATGACAATATTTTTTTCAAATACAATGATAATTACAATATATTTTTCGCTGTTGTTCGCTGTAATTTAGAACTACTTTCCTCAGACATGAGTAAAAAGCCAGTATTTGGTTTTCTTAAGGTACATAATATAGTTCATTTTCAAACGCTACGTTTTGGATATTTCAAAAGCCTACATAAATAAAGGAAGACATCTATCGCTCTTCATAAGCTAAAACAACGAAAGAAGGTGTGCAGAAGGACGGACAGAACTACAAAAATTAGCTTTTTAAGGTATGCATCTTTCCCATCGCAACATATGCCTGTGAGACCGGGACACTTAAAAAAAAGCTGAGAAACACATAAATGCCCTTAAATGCTGTAGAACTTCAAATATCATGGGCACGAAAAAGAACAAATATATCCACACTACAAGAACTTAGGGTGTCTGAGTGGCGAAGTGGTTAGTGCACTGGTCTCCCATTGCGAAGATCGGGGGTTCGAATCCGGCCAGAGGCACCCCAGTCACACAGCTGTAGAAATAGGTACCTGACTTCTTCTGGAGCTGGGGAAGGAGGGGTGATCAGACATGACACTGACCACAACATCGTGTCGTGTACCATCAGAGCAAGGGAAATAAGGGCCCTAACACCAGTCTATTAAGTGCTATATAACAAAGCGCAACGTTACCGCAAGAAAGTATGTCAAGTAGCCATTTTGTTACCAGGGTGATCGAAAAGTATCAGTCAAGATTACCCAACCACAAACTACGTATGAGAGCAGCTCACTTTTACAGGAACTCTACTTGGTCACTCCATCCCTTCTCCCCCTTCCCTCTCCAATCCCCGTCCCTCTTTCCTTGTAACTCATAACAGTGATTCCTAAGTCTGACAAGATGTAATGAAAATCTACAGAAAATCAAAACTGACGACGAAATAACGAATGTACAGAAATACTTGGTTCTGGGAGTCTGGCCCTGTCAATCACTTGAAACAGATCCCAAGCTGTGATGAGTACAGGAGTTGGTTTCGGTCCATTGTAACATTTTGCTTTTTTTCCCAAGACATGGAAATCTTCATTTGAATCCGTTTATAACTACTTTTGCTCATATTCTTTTGTTTATAACAAAGTTTACATTTTTTTTTATATAATCAACTTGCTACACGGAATTAATAAAATATAATTTGATGCATGAATTCATAGAAATCCGAGTAGATTATTTTTATGCATATAATTAATAATAATATAACTAGTTTTTGAACTGGAACAATAGTTTAATAAAAGTGAGAAAAGGAAACTGTCAAAGATAGGAAAGTATTAAAGATATTAATGCGTCAAGGATATGACACTATCAAAGATAGGAAGGTGTCAGGGAAAAGAAAGTATCAAGGAAAGGAAAGTGTCAAATGCCATCAACAAATGTGTAATCCTTGCTATTTTGACTGTTGACTAAAATCTGCTGATTGAACCTATATGGCTTTTCTGGGTCAGTGTATAGTAATATAATATTATATTATGGAGCCTTTGACAAGTACCACCATATCAAATATGTCACTGACTATATGGTGTATTTTGTGAAATGTTTACACAGTAACGAATCACGTGTTTACATTCATTTGCTACAAGTGCACGCAGTGCGTGGCGGGAATTTGACACTTTTTATGACTCCACCGAAAGAGATCTCACAACGTTCATGGCGTGCGAAGTTCATTTACACTTAAAAGTGACAAGGAAGTTATTTTTCTGTCATTTTGAATGCAATTTTTTCCCCTAAGCTACTTGTTTTAACAGATGAAGATTGTAACCATGACGAAGTTATAAAATATCGTGTAAACAATGATTAATTATAGAATGTAGTCAAATAACTTATAATAACAAACACGTAGTTGAAACACGATTACACCTAGTACTAAATTAGGATACAGGAAAAAAAAAGTTAAATAAATACTTTCCAAATGAAGTGTTTAAGATGATACGTTGATAAAAGTAAACAAAATCAGTTACTAAGCGAATGCTCAGTGATCAAAACAATCTTGCTTTCATTGTCCAAGAGAATGAAACCATGGACAAGACATCCTTAGAAAGGGAATGTTCGGAAAAATCACAGTAAATTGCTGAAATTTTAATGTAAGAATGCGGTCTAACCACCAGGCACCACCAAGAGGATTGTGGGAATCTAGAGATCAAAAGTGGACTGCTATTCTTTCTATTCCTCTCAGTGCTGTCCTCTAAAACCTGAAGATTGCAGGTTTCCTTTCAACCATGTTTGATACCGACAATATCAAAACTTGATGCCTTTACATAACAAGATGGAACAATGTCTTCTCAGATGCTTCTACCAAGGTAGAATCATAAATATCCAGCTTGCGAGTTATAGGACCTTCAAGAAGTACAGCATGATAATGATTCATTGGAGCTAAACTGGAGAAAAGAAAAACAGAATCAACAGAGAACTCTCCAGTGTTTTCGCACAAGGAGAAATTTCTAGATGGACCCCCCCCCCCCAGATCAAAGTTAGAAAAGATTAACACAACCTAAAAATAGTGTTATAATCTTTAAAAAAAATTATCATAGTCTAAACAGGCTATTATCATCTAATAAGATGATCATTTATCATAATCTGAAAAAGATGATCAGCTTCTACAGAATTTACCACTGTAGTTGGTTAGCACAGTTTTACTTTGCAGCCCTCTGTCTCTGCCCATCTCTCTCTCTCTTCCCCTCTCTCTCTCTTCTCTCTTCCCATCTCTCTCTCTCTCTCCCTCTCTCTCTTCTCATCTCTCTCTCTCTCTCTTCTCATCTCTCTTCCCATCTCTCTCTCTCTCCCTCTCTCTCTTCTCATCTCTCTTCCCATCTCTCTCTCTCTTCTCATATCTCTCTCTCTTCTCATCTCTCTCTCTCTTCTCATTTCTCTTCCCATCTCTCTCTCTCTCTCTTCTCATCTCTCTCTATCTCTT